>JAPCYS010002661.1:0-45574 GCA_028641055.1 Alopecurus myosuroides
AATGGAGAACCCAATGGGCACAATCGAATCCCACCCGGTCCAGCAATCTCTAAGCATAAAGCGTCCATGGGAGTTCGTGGGCGGGGCCTTCCGGAACCCGACACCCCGACCAGATCAAGGAGAACTTGCATCAGGCAGATCTTCGTCTTGACGCAAGAGAAGCCCTAGGTCCAGCTCTTATATTCGAGCACACAACCAGGTCCCCACATTGCCAGTTGGAGCAGCAACAGAGAAGGCCGCCGCGGCGCACAACCACAAAACGTCCATGGCATGAGATGACCCAGATTGGCCCCTTAGGCCCTGATCCGATCCACCACCACACCGCCGGAGGTTGGTGCCGACGCTGCATGCCACCCTCCGCCAAGGCGTTGCTCCGGCTTCTGGCCCCGGCACCAAGGTCGCGCTACCCTTGAACCGCCGCCACCACTCCACAATCTCCCATGGAGCAGCCATCACAGTGCACGCTGTCCTCCACTCTGTCATTTGACGAGACGGGCGCCTCCACCGCCACCGGTATCGGCAACGACCAAGAGCACACCGGTGAGGGATGCCTGAGTTGACAGGGGAGGGTCCTCCGGAGTCGCCCGGGCGGGAGGGGGAATCCGGGAGGCGGCTAGGGTGTTCCGATGTTAGATTGATTGAAAACGTGTCATCCAACTACTAATATACTATTAATATACTTGTAGCTCAGGTTCCCAGGTACGGCATGGGGACGCGGCTGGTCTTTGAAGTTGAGGCTTCGGATGTGAGCCACCATAGGAGTATTTGATATAGGCTAGGCCTATTGGTTGGCCAGATCTTCACGAATTGACCATGAACACGAAGAACACAAGAGGAAGAACAAAGAACACGAGGAAGAACACGAGGGGGGTTTGTGGGAAACAAGGGTAACCGATAAATAACAAATCCTACCGATCAAAGAACCCGTCAACAAACCCTGGGGTAGCCTACGGATCTCTCGGATCAAGTTGAACTTACTCTGGTTGAAATCACTTCACCTTCACGGCGGGTCCGCCGAGCCTATAGAATCTCAAGGGTTAGTTGAGAAAGATTTGGAAATTTCTAGTTGAATTCCAAGGGAAAAGACTAGCTAGATCAAGAACATCTTGATACGATACAAATCACACAGATGATAGGAGTAACCATGAAACTGTTCTAGATACACAATAGAAGTAGCCTCTAAGGAGGAACATAAAGAGCAAAGTTCCAGTCGCAATTCATCTCTAACCCTAGCTAGGGACCGACGCTGCATGCCACCCTCTGCCAAGGCGTTGCTCCGGCTTCAGGCCCCGGCACCAAGGTCGCGCTACCCTTGAACCGCCGCCACCACTCCACAATCTCCCATGGAGCAGCCATCACAGTGCACGCTGTCCTCCACTCTGTCATTTGACGAGAAGGGCGGCACCGGACAAGAGCACACCGGTGAGGGATGCCTGAGTTGACAGGGGAGGGTCCTCCGGAGTTTCCCGGGCGGGAGTCTTCCCCATGAAGGGGTAGGTAGGTGGGAGATACAAGGTAATTTTCCCGTTCTCTGATCGCAGGCAGTGGTAATACCGCTGACCTGGTGCTGGCGGTAGTACCGCTTGGCACATCGGTAGTACCAGCGGCATTCATCACCTAGAATTTAATCCTTTTTCCGGCGGTGGTATTGTACCAGTACTGGTGATATACCGCTAGAAACAATATGCATTTTGGAGCTGGCGGTACTTATCCCGGTAGTTTTGGCGGTAGTATCGCTTGCTGATGTGACTGGAGCTTGCGCGGTAGTGAGCGGTAGTAATGGCTCCTGGAGTGATGGCGGTAGTACCGCTTGCTGATGTTCTGCAGCTTCCTCTTCTTCTTGTATGTTTTCTTGAGGACTTCCTTGCCCATATTTCGGCCATCTTCTTGGTCATCCTTGGTACCTTTTGGGGTCCTCTTGGCGGTGTGTAGTTGATCACACATAGGGCATTTGTATGAGGTAGCGCACTATTCACCAAGTCGTCAAACTCATAGAGAGATAGGAGCAAGGTCACGTTTTCTTGCATAGACTTTGCTCGTGCTCTTGTCATTGGCCCAGTAGGTGTTGTAGGGAGACTTGGTGGAATAGGTTGGGCTACATCATCTCCCCCCCCCCTTCGAAAAGAGTCGCCCTCAACTCGTGACTATTGTCATCACTTGGACTTCCATGGAAGGGACATAAATCTCGCATGTCAAACTTGTAGTTGTGCACAAGATACTTGGATTGCGGCATGTCAAACTTGTACATGTTGTTGTTGATGCGCTTGAGAATCTTTAAGGGACTGTCACGTCTTGGCTTGAGCTTGGAGTTGCGCTCTTGTGGAAAGCGATCTTTGCGAAGATGTATCCAAACAAGGCCTCCTTTGAAAATACGGTATGGTCAATTAGAGGGGGGTTTGAATAGGTGACTAACAATTTTTCTTGTTTTCTTTTTTAGATTGGGCTAAACAATTAGAACACAAGGTTATCTAGATGTCCAACTAGGTGAACAACCTATGTGATAGGATACAAAGTACGCAATAGAAGCAATATGTAAAGAACAAGATAACCACAAGTGTAAACAAGGAGAGAAGGATATGTTTCCCGTAGTTCCTTCCAAAAGGAAGTACATCTACGTTGGAGAGGTGAGGAGCCACCTAGGCAATCCAATAGCATGGATGTGCACACCTTATTCTCCTTGAGCTTCTCCGGTGAGGGAGATCCTCGTTTCCGCTATGAGGTCGACTTGAAGGCGTTGACCAAACCTTTACACAAGGTTGAGGCCACTCCACAAGATGGTTGGAGGATCTCAATAATCCGAAGTTTCTTGCAACAAGGTGGAAGCTCCAAGAACTAGGGTTTTTCTAGGATGAAAAAACAACCAAGAGATCAACAAGATCCCAATGGGAAGTTTGGGGGAAATCAAGTTTTGGCTCAGTGAATATGTACATCTAGGTCTTCTCCACCAAATCCTTGAAGGGAATTAAGTTTGGTTGGTTGAGTAGGGAGATCTAGGCATTTAAAACTTGGTATTAATGGAGGGGGGAGAGAGGAATGGATGAGCTAGTTGTTCCAAGGTAGGAGACATATGTTTATCGGTCTCTCCAAAATGGGGCTGTTGCAGAATTCCAGGGCCGAAAATTTCTGTGGTAAGTGCCAGAAATTTCTGGGCACACCGGCTGGATATTTTGAAAAGTCCGAGGGGGGGTCTTTGAATATTCCGGGGGGGCGGAAATTTCCGGCCCAAATTTCCGCCCCGTTCTAGAGAGTGGGCAGGTTGGGTGCGTCGTCTTCACGTCTGCCGTGTGTCGAAACACGGACACTGGGAGTGACCAAAGTCCATCCCCTAGATTTGTTCGGCAGTGGGCGAGGGAGACCCCTGCATTTTCACTTCTAGGTTGGTGGAAAAGGGGTAGAGGGAGAGCAAAAGGCATAGCACACAAACACATATTTTTACACAGGTTCAGACCATTGAGAGATGGAACCCTACGTCATGCATGTCTGATCTAGGATTATCCTGCCGGGAGGTTACAGGGGTGAGAATACAACTCTCTCTCTTTGTCTCTCTGCCGCTGTCTCTTATGTGCCTTTCTTCTCCTTTTCCTTCTCCACCTCCTCTTCTATCTCCTCTTTATATCCCTAGGCCCCCTCCGACTTCCTGTGGCGGGGTTCACACGTATAGTTATTATATTCTGGAGGGTTACGCGTGGAGGCAGAAGGCGGAAGGACCGCCATCCACGTGTAACCGCCACCCTTCAACGAGGCGCCACGCACTGCCTCCTTCCTGCGACGATCGGCCACGCCCCCCCCCCCCCCGTGTGGGAGGGCAGTCCACTGGGACCGATCAATCAAGGTTTTCCAAGATGACGGGCCAGGCCCGACGGTCAGGGGACCCCCTAAAGGCAGTACATCGACAGTAGCCCCGGGGCGTGGGGCAGTAACGCCGCAAGTTACTGACCTATGCCCTTCACCTCGTTGGTTTTGCCGGCTCGAATCACTGCACGTGGCACACCCGCCACGTGTCCGTTACGGTTGGCCTTCGCATCATGCAAAGCGCCCATCGCACAAATACATCCTTAAAGCTCGTGCCCCTCCCTCCTCCTTTGTCTCCATGAAGGAGAGGGAGAGACTGTGGCAAGGCACCACGCAACTCTGGTTCCTGCCCCTGGGTGCAAGATCCTTATCTCGATGGCGCGCTTGGCCCCACCCCCCGTCTTGGGGTCTGATGGCGTGGAATGGTCAGGCTCCTAGTTGGTGCACGGGGAGCTTGACGCCATGTCTTCCATTGGCTTCATACCGCCACAATCATAATGTCCACGGCGGGTCCCGGGCGTGGAGGTTGTTCCTACACCCCGGGACTATGAATGTGTTTTGTTCGACATTCACCTAGAGAGGGGTCTTTCTCCTCCGATCCATCCATTCCTGGGGAAACTCCTCAAGTTGTATGGGATTCAGCTTCATCACCTCACGATGGATTGCATCTTGCACATCTCCTGCTTCCTGACCTTACGTGAAGGGTACCTTGACATACACCCCCATCTTGGCATGTGGTGCTCCTTGTTCTTCTTGTCGGGGTAGATAGCTAGGGAGGGGGACCAGATGCATCCCTGCGGTGCGGTGCAGGGTGATGCCCCGAAGCTCTCAGTACCTAGACCTGAGATTGCTCGGTAGATGCACCCACTGGGAGCACACGTTCTTATATTTCCTAAAGGAGCCTCGCTCCTCTGGTGGCCCCTTCCTCCCAGCCTTCCGCCCTGGCCTCCCTCCCTCAAGGGAGTGTTGGCATGTACGGAACCATGGGGACCCTGACGCCATCGTGACCTTGACGAAGCGCATGGGTGAGCTCGTGGTGGAAGGGCTCACCGGCCTAGACCTCTTGATCACCTGGCAGTCAAGGTGCGTGCAACCGTTGCAGTCGCGGGTACACAGCATTGGGGAGTGGAGCCAGAATTGGGACCCCACCCGGATCTCGACTCTTCCCCTTGCTCAGCACGAGCTTGCGGGTTGGGTGCGGTCTGTCTCCTTCTGGATGGTGGACGACCCACCGCAGGAGGGGAAGACCCCCTACGGCTTCTCTGACCCAACCCTCTTGGTAAGTCTTCGCTGACTCTTCCTTGCTCCATCTAATTTGGCGGGCTTAGCATAGTCATTCTTGACAGCAGCTCCCACAGCCCTCCTGGTGGTTGGAGAACCCGATGTCCATGTTCAGCTTGCTTTTACCTGCTCACTCACATCCTTCATTGAACATCCCGACGAGCGTGGTGCTGTTGGGGTTTCTCCGGTGTCGCCTGCTCCACAATGGTCTCTCCAGCCTTGTGCAATTACTGTGCAGGACCATAGAGGTTGGTGCTTTAATTCTTTGCTCGGTTTCCTCCTCGAGGAGAACGATACTAATCTTTCCTCCATATGTCTCTTTTCTTGCGTGCTTGCTTCCTGCTAGGCTTTGGAGGATCACTTCCGCCGCCGACCTTGGCTGTCCCAGTGCAAACCCTAGGGAGGTGAGCCCCCGTTGATCATCCATGCCATTGGTTCTTGTCGGGATCCCATGGTTGGACTGAGAGGTCCTGGCTGTCACGTCAAGTCTCCTGGCTCTTTCGAGCAGAAGCCGCACAGCCCCCGTGTCAGACTCCGGACCCAGAGATATACATACTGTTATGTGCTCCTAGCCATGGACTCACAAGGGCTTCAGGGTTACCAGCCCCGGCCGCAACAAACAACGGCAGGCAGACCGGATTCATCGGCACATAGTCCGGATCCCCGGTCTACTACTCCTTGTATCCATGCTAGTCATAACCAATTATGCATACCCAAGTGTCCACGAGTCGGATGAAACTGAAGGAACGGGACCAAAGTTATACAGAGCTGCTATGTGTCCAGAAAGTGCAACAACAATCGAGGGTTACTGGGGTTACCTCGCCCCAGGCCGAATCACATCGGCAGGCGGGCTCGGACATGGATCATCGGTTCCACAACCCCTCGACTGCGACAACTATGCAGGCATAGAAAAAACTGTATAACAACGGGCTCGAAACCAACAACCGATCAAAGCAGCACTCTAGACATGAAGCTTTATTGAGCAAGTAATACTAGAGTATAGCTTACAACCAGAGGTCACACGACCCAACATTACATCAGACAACGGAAAGCAAATTATGTTGCTATTCAATAAGAACCAAAAAAACCTAAGAGGCGGCAACATAAGGCGACGTCCCAGCCCATAGATTCCAGGCTGCTACCTGGGAAACCCCAAACTATCCGTCGATGTCCACGTTGAAATACCACCGAAGGTATGGAACTCCACCTGAACCAAATTGAAGCAAACATGAGTACGGGAGGTACTCAACAAGACTTAACTAACCTATTATATATCTGCTTGTTCGAAAAGGTTTTATGAAGGTTGTTTTGCGTAAAGCCAACTTTGTATCGAATAGAGGGAGACTGAGAAGTTTTTCGCAAATCTTTTAAAAGAACACCCTTTCCTCGGTTATTGCCTTCAGATCCTCCGAAGCATCATCTTCAGCACCGATAACTGGAACCACTTCTTAAAACTAAACATTCATTGTCAACATCTTTTACGTCATGTTCAAGTTATCTATGATCTCAGGATCCGTCACCAAGTCGTCCTTAACCGCAGACACGGCTTTTCGAAAAGATTATACCCTGCAGGGGTGTACAACTTTACCCACACGTATCAACCGACTCATAACGCCAAGCTATTGGCACAATTCCGACGATGTGCCGGCAGAGGGTGGCTGACCACGATCTTTCCCTTGCTTCGCCTATTCCATGAGTCGCTCCGAGTAGAGATCGACCGCCAATAGGGAGTGGCCATCTCCTGTCGGGTCTCTATCGTTGTGAGCGGTGCTTCAACTACTGTCTGGCCACAGGCTGTTACACCGCCACGTCCTAGTTTTGTAAACGTTTTTAACATCCCCGCAAATCCAAATGGAACTCCCGAACTAGGCAACTCATGGAACAAACTAGACAAGTTGAAACCGAGTGGAACCGAATCCCCGTGTGGTTGCACGATCCGTCTTGGCTTCAAAGGCGAGAACTCGCTCCTAGGGGCATGAACGAGGCAAATCACCACATCCCATGCGGCAACTCATCCAAGCCTTTTATCATATTAAACACATATCTCGAATCTTACCACGTCATCCTATCATACTAGATTCATTTCGTAACTCTGATTCATCAACCGGATAGAGCAGAGATAAACAGACATGTATGACTAAGCATGGCATATTTGAGGCTCTGGCGATACACACAAACAAATCCTATGTCTGCTAGGAGCATGGAATCATGATATCTGGTTTATGCACATAAATAGGATAACTCTATCTACTGACTCAAGATACTTTGTAAAGCATGCATCGTACGAGAAGGAAAACACTTCGAAAACATATATGGGCAGATAAGAGGTTATGCTTTCCTTGCTTCAAGAAAACCAGATAAAGCTTCAGGGATAAGTGCTTGACTTGGTTGTTTAGACCAAGTATTCGGCAATAGGGGGTGTCAAACTTCTCTCCGGATTCGAGGTCTACCGATAGGAGCAAACACCGGAAAGAGGGAGAACAACACTCAAAACAGGCATCGATGCAATGCTCAATATGTATGCATTAACATTTGAATGCATTAAAGATAAGCCCTAAACATGTTTCATGGGTTGCTAGGGTTCATATGTTAAGTAAACATTTTCAGTGAATTTAGTCCCGAAATGGACCTCGGAGGCCGATTCGGGCAAAACCTAGAGGTGCGACAAGTTAAAGTGCTCAAATAGGGTTGAGAACACCATAACTAGGTTGCATTTGTCATTCTAAGCATTTTGACATATAACTTGTTTTTCTAATTTTCTTGAATAAAAACATATTTTCTTTATTTTAAATGATTTAAATAATGCTCAAAATTCAAGTTTATCAAAAATGTGTGCAAAAGACATAAACATGTAGATTACATTTTTCTGAACAAAATGGTATATTGAACACATTTTTCTAATTAGCCAAACAAAAGATATTGCATTTACAAAAATCATTATTTTTCTGTAATTTTAAATGAGGTGGGGTCCACGTGGCAGAACAATTTCATTTAAAATAAATTAAACAGAAACATGGCAGTGACGCAGGCATGATGTCACTGTGACATCACCCCAGGCCAAATGTTCACAGATGCTATGCAATTGACGAAAATAGCGCGGGATTTTGGAATCAAATGCCTCCACGGGCTAGAGCAGATCGAGAGGGAGCTGGGGGTGCGCGCGGCTGACCGAAAGGTCGCCGGAGCTCACGCCGGCGAGCTGCGGCGCGGCGGCGGACGGCGGACGCTCACCCTGAGCGTGATGCCGCGGTCGGGGACGAGCGGGGCGGCGGGATTCGCCGGCGGCGAGGGAATGCCGGCGGCGGCCGTGGCGACGTTCGGCGCGAAATTAAGGCCCTTCCGGCCGTCCCGGCGGCCGTGCGTGCTCAAGGAGGTGGAGTCGGGGATGGCGGAGCTAGTGGAAAGCTCGGAGGGGCGCGGGGGAGGCCGTAACGTCGGCGTAGAGCGGCGGTTGGCGCCGGTACGGGTTAGGGTTTGGGAGAATTGTCTCCTGCGCGTGAGGATACAGAGAGGAGAGGATGAGGGCGATTGAGGAGGGGGAGGCGTACGGGGAGGCTTCTCCTCGCCCTTATCCTCGAGGGGGAAGCAGGAGGTGGCGGGGGAGGCGACGTAGGGAGCTTGCTCGTCTACTGGCCATGTCCAGAGGAAGAAGATGACAAAACCAAGTTTTCAAAAAACCCCTGGAATTACCGAAACTGCGAAAAGGTCCCTGCCCTTTTTAAAACAGCAGCATAAAACAGATTTTGAGGGCTTTTCTGTAAAGAACAAAAATTGGCAAAAAATAGTTTTGAGCTCCTTACAACAAGGACAACCTCACCATATTTTTGTTTTGCAAAAATTGCACCATTTTAAACCATCATTTTAGGGTGGCACTTTTAAGTGATTTTAATAAACTCCGTTATTAAATTTTAGTGTACTTGTTTTAAAACCAACATTGGGTTCAAAAATGCATGCATGACATGACATGATCACAAGCACAAACACACAAACACTTTATTACAAAAAGGTGGATGTTACAAGTCTACCCCCCTTACAAGAATCTCGTCCCGAGATTCCTAGGTTTTAGCAAAGAAGGACGGGTACTCAGATCGTAAACGGTCTTCTCGTTCCCAGGTTGCTTCAGCTTCAGAATGATGAGACCACTGAACTTTGAGGCACTTGATGATTCGGCATCGAATCTTTCGTTCAGCTGCCTCGAGGATACGGACAGGACATTCTCGGTAGGTCAGATCATCCTTGAGATCAATGGTTTCATGATCAACACCACGATTGGAATCTTTGAAGCAACGATGGAGTTGTGAGACGTGGAATGTAGCAGGAACCCGTGGGAACGTTGAAGGTAGGTGGAGATGATAAGCAAAATTCCCACTTTTTGCAAGAACAGGGAAAGGACCAACATAGCGAGGCGGTAATTTTCCCTTCATGACATCACGATGAACACCTTTCAAAGGTGTGACTCGAAGATAGGCTTGTCCACCAACATCATAACGAATATCTTGTTGACGGTCACCATAACTCTTCTGACGAGACTGGGCCGCTTTGAGATGTTCACGGATGATACGAACTGTTTCTTCAGTCTCATTGATCAGATCCTTCAGTCCAAAGAACTGTCTTTCACCGGTTTCTGACCAATTTAACGGAATTGAACAGCTTCTGTTGTAGAGAACTTCAAATGGAGCTTTGGCTAAGATAACTTGGAAGTAGTTGTTGTAAACGAATTCGGCAGATGGAAGACACTTATCCCAATCATTACCGAAGGATACAACACAAGCTCGAAGCATGTCTTCAAGAGTTTGGTTCAGACTCCCGAGGTGATCATTACGGGATGACTGATAGATGATGGTGGAATGTAAACGAGTTCCCATAGCTTGCTTGAAACTTGCCCATCCCTTGGAGGTAAACAAATTTCCCTGATCAAAAAGGATCTTCTTAGGAACACCATGAAGAGGTATTATCAGGGAGACATATAAATCTGCCAGTTGTTTAGCATTGATGCCCTGATGGACAGGAACGAAATGAGCAACCTTTGAAAGATGATCAATCACTACCCAGATAGCGGTGTGTCCCTGATCATTTCTTGGAAGGCCAACAATGAAAGTCATCTCAACTTCATCCCACTTCCAAACAGGGATAGGGGTGGGGTAGAGAGTAGCAACTGGTCTTTGATGTTCAGCTTTAGTACGACGATAAACGTCGCATTCAGACACAAATTGAGCGATATCTCGCTTCATCTTGGTCCACCAGAACCTTTGACATAAATCACGATACATTTTGGTGCTACCAGGATGAACAGAGAGAAGTGACTCATGAGCTTCACGGAGGATAAGTTGTTTCAGACTCCGTTTCTTCGGCACAACAAGACGTTCACCAAAATAAACGGTACCTTGATTATCAACAGAGAAACATGTAGGAACTCCACGAGAAATCTTTCTCTTGACCAAGGTAATGCTTAGATCCCGCTTTTGGGCATCTTTGATTTGATGTTCAAAGGATGGTTTCACTTCCGGATTAACCAGATAACCAGAGGGAACAACCTCAAGATTGAGCTTGGAGAACTCTTTGTGGAGAGAAGGTTGATCTTGTTGTATCATCAAGCTATTACAGTAAGACTTCTGGATTGTCGTGTCAGCCACGACTTTACCTTTATCAATTTGACAATTGACCTCCACATTGGGTTCTTTGACTAGTTCCAACCATCTCTTTTGTCTGAGACTCAGATCTGGTTGGGTAAAAAGATATTTTAAGCTCTGATGATGGAAGTAGAACTCACATTGATTTCCTAGCAGATGATGACGCCATTGTTTCAAGGCATACACAACAACTGCTAACTCAAGAGCATGAGTTGGATATTGAGCTCATGTGGTTTCAGTTGTCGGGAAGCATAAGAAACCACCCGACCATCTTGAAATAGACCACAATCGATACCTTGACGAGAGGCATCACAGAAGATGACGAAGTCCTTGCGCATGTCCGGAAGGACAAGCATAGGAGCATTAGCCAGCTTGGTTTTCAACAACCGGAAACTCTCTTCTGCCATTCTTGACCATACAAACTGTTTATCTATCTTAAGAAGATCAGTCATTGGCTTGGCAGCTTTGGAGAAACCTTCAATAGAGCGGTGATAACAACCGATAAGTTCGAGGAAGTTTCGAACCTCTTTGATGGACTTAGGTGACTCCCAGTCCAATATGGCTTGAACTTTGTTAGGGAGAACTGCAACTCCGTCAGCAGATAGGACATAGCCTAGGAATAGGAGCTCTTTCAACCAGAACTCACATCTGGAGAATTTAGTATAGAGACGACAGTCACGAAGCTTTGTCAAAGCTAGCCGAAGATGTTCAGCATGTTCTTCTTCGGACTTGGAGTAGATTATAAAATCGTCGAGGTAAACCACAACGAACTTGTCAAGATACTCCATGAAAATGGATTTCATAAGCCCCATCAACATGGTTGGAGCGTTGGAGAGTTCGGGAAACATAACAGTGTACTCGTAAAGACCATAACGAGTTTTGACAACCGTTTTAGACTCATTCCCGGACCTGGTCTGAAGTTGATAATAACCCAGACTTAAGTGTATCTTGGAGAAAACAGTGGCACCAATCAGACGGTCAAAAAAAACCATTTGTCCGAGGAAGAGAACACTTGTGCTGTGCCACATCATTGAACGGACAATATTCACTGACCGGCTGGGGAACTGTGGCATCCTTCTTCATGACGAAGAGTGTAGGACTCCCACAAGAAGATGTGTTGGCATGAGGGAAACCTTTCCCTTCTGACTCCTCTGTTTGCTTCTTCAACTCAACCAACTCTTCTAGAGACATATGGTATGGTCTTTCAGAAGTTGGAGCCACTCCAGGAATTAGCTCAACAACAAATTCCACTGAATAATCATGATACATACCAGAAAGCTCTTCCGGGAAGATATCCGGAAACGTACACACCACTGGTACCTCATGAACCTCGAGAGATGGTCGGACTTCGATTGCATTAAGCTGAGGACATGGTTGTGGTTGAACTGTCCCACAAGGAAATAACAACCGAGTTGTCTGACCATAAGGATGAATCAGGGTAACAGACTTGGCTACACAGTCAATCATGGCATGATGTGTTGACAACCAGTCCATGCCCAGTATGACATTGATATTAGTTTGGTCCATGATGGCAAGTGTACTGAGAAACACCAAACCTCCAATTTCAATTGGCACACCGGGGCAACAATGATTGATCTGACGGATAGACCCTGGGGTGGAGATTATTAACGGAGGAACCAATTTCACAAAGGGTATGTCTAACAACCCCGCAAAATCTCTTGATACATAGGAATGTGATACGCCGGAATCAAACAGAACAGATGCTGGAGCTAAATTGACACGAAGCATTCCCAACACGACATCAGGTGCTTTCTGAGCTTCTTCAATCAGAACATGGTTCAAACGACCACGGTAAACAACACATGTAGGAACATGCTGAAGTGGAGGAAGTCTCCTCTGAGGACATTTGTTGGAGTAGTGTCCAATTTCACCACACACGTCACATGTCACCAGTCGTTTCTTATTACCAGCAACACTAGAACGCCCACCGAGGTGGCCTTGTTCAAAAACTGGTGGATATGGAATAGCACTGTATGGAATGAACACACGATGCTTCTTGGAACCAGAAGAAGACGCACGTGACTCTCCAGAAATCTGCTTCAAAGAAATTTCCATTTCCTTTTTGCCACGCTCCAAGATAAGAGCATGATTATAAAGGTCCTGGAAGGTTGGGAACTTGAAAGACAATAGCTCATAGCGAACTCCGGAATCCAGACCCTTGCGGAACAACTCTTGCTTATCCGCATCATCTGCAACATCTCGGGGTGCATAACGAGCCAAACGGGTGAATTCACGCCCGTAAGTTTCAACATCCATCTGTCCCTGGGTCAGATCCAGGAACTCTTTTCTTTTGGAGTCCATAACTGCCTCAGGAACATGGGCAGCACGGAACTCTTTACGGAACTCCTCCCAAGTAACCTTATGTTCCGGCGATTGCAATGCCAAGAAACCTTCCCACCATGAACCAGCTTCACCCTCTAGCTGATAGGCGGCGAAGTTCACACGGTCACTTTCTGGAACATGGAGAGCGTTAAATTTGCGCTCGATGGTACGAAGCCAATCATCAGCATCAATGGGTTCCTTGAGACGGCTGAAAGATGGAAGCTTAGCATGAGCTAAATCCCCGAATGTGACAAATTCGTCATGACGACTTTCAGTATTTTGCGCCACACGCTCAAGGAGATGTTCATTTCTCAGGCGGTTGGTCTCGATATCCTGAAGAACTTGAATCATCAAGGAAGATGAAGACTCTCCCTCGATATGACCACTTTCAACGGAATCTTGAATACTCCCGGACATCCTGAGTACAAAAAAACGGAACCATGAGAAACATTCCCATGGGAAGAATGCAATAGAAAGATTCATGACTTGATATGGATTAATTGAAGTCAAAAGGAATCAACGATTTAGACCAAAGGAGGTGACTTGGAAAACTCTGGGAACATTAGCAACCTGACACGGAGTACTAGAAAAAACACCCAACGATTTTGCTCCTAACTTTGAAGTTAACAGGTGAGAGATAAAACATTTAAAATCAAATGAGATAAGGTGACTCAGAGGTAGAACGATACCAGGTAAGGCGTAAAAAGAATCCTAAGAAGGTTTTCATAACTCATTTGTCATTTCGAAAATAGTTTTCACAAACTCTAGACTCAACATCGACCAATAGCAAGGGTTTTCCTACAGGCAGTCCTGCTCTGATACCAAGACCTGTCAGACCCCGGACCCAGAGATATACATACTTTTATGTGCTCCTAGCCATGGACTCACAAGGGCTTCAGGGTTACCAGCCCCGGCCGCAACAAACAACGGCAGGCAGGCCGGATTCATCGGCACGTAGTCCGGATCCCCGGTCTACTACTCCTTGTATCCATGCTAGTCATAACCAATTATGCATACCCAAGTGTCCACGAGTCGGATAAACTGAAGGAACAGGACCAAAGTTATACAGAGCTGCTATGTGTCCAGAAAGTGCAACAACAATCGAGGGTTACTAGGGTTACCTCGCCCCAGGCCGAATCACATCGGCAGGCGGGCTCGGACATGGATCACCGGCTCCACAACCCCTCGACTGCGACAACTATGCAGGCATAGCCAAAAATGTATAACAACGGGCTCGAAACCAACAACCGATCAAAGCAGCACTCTAGACATGAAGCTTTATTGAGCAAGTAATACTAGAGTATAGCTTACAACCAGAGGTCACACGACCCAACATTACATCAGACAACGGAAAGCAAATTATGTTGCTATTCAACAAGAACCAAAAAAACCTAAGAGGCCGCAACATAAGGCGACGTCCCAGCCCATAGATTCCAGGCTGCTACCTGGGAAACCCCAAACTATCCGTCGATGTCCACGTTGAAACACCACCGAAGGTATGTAACTCCACCTAAACCAAATTGAAGCAAGCATGAGTACGGGAAATACTCAACAAGACTTAACTAACCTATTATATATCTGCTTGTTCGAAAAGGTTTTATGAAGGTTGTTTTCGGTAAAGCCAACTTTGTTTCGAATAGAGGGAGACTGAGAAGTTTTTCACAAATCTTTTAAAAGAACACCCTTTCCTCGGGTATTGCCTTCAGATCCTCCGAAGCATCATCTTCAGCACCGATAACTGGAACCACTTCTTAAAACTAAACATTCGTTGTCAACATCTGTTACGTCATGTTCAAGTTATCTATGATCTCAGGATCCGTCAGCAAGTCGTCCTTAACCGCGGACACGGCTTTTCGAAAAGATTAAACCCTGCAGGGGTGTACAACTTTACCCACACGTATCAACCGACTCTTAACGCCAAGCTATTGGCACAATTCCGACGATGTGCCGGCAGAGGGTGGCTGACCACGATCTTTCCCTTGCTTCGCCTATTCCATGAGTCGCTCCGAGTAGAGATGGACCGCCAATGGGGAGTGGCCATCTCCTGGTGGGTCTCTATCGTTGTGAGCGGTGCTTCAACTACTGTCTCGCCACAGGCTGTTACACCGCCACGTCCTAGTTTTGTAAACGTTTTTAACATCCCCGCAAATCCAAATGGAACTCCCGAACTAGGCAACTCATGGAACAAACTAGACAAGTTGAAACCGAGGGGAATCCAATCCCCGTGTGGTTGCACGATCCGTCTTGGCTTCAAAGGCGAGAACTCGCTCCTAGGGGCATGAACGAGGCAAATCACCACATCCCATGTGCCAACTCATCCAAGCCTTTTATCATATTAAACACACTAGTTGAGTGCCCGTGCGTTGCCACGTCTCATCTTTCTTATCGCACATGAAATGTTTATGTGATCTGGCGTTATTACGTAACACTAAAAAAATGATATTCATCAAAAAACCGCAAAAACAAAGATTAAACTATTTGAAAATATACCCCTAACAGAAAGTTCAGGTGTCATCTTCCTCCATCACTAAAGAAAAACATTCATAATACACCATAGGGTCGGTGAAGCCAACACGGCAAGAGAGCCTGAGCAAAGTCCAAAGGTTTTCCAGATGACGATAGTTTACCCATGATTTTTTCGACCAGTTCTTCATTTCTTGATAAACATTCAAAAGTATTCTGGAGCACAGCCCGGGTAGCTTCCACGGGTTGCCGGACTTGGCTCCACCACTCATAGGGTACGGTCTCAAGTGAATACATGTTTGCAGGATTTAAGCCTTTAACTGTTAAGTAAATATTACAAAGGCTTAGAGGGATCAACATAGAGGTAGAACAGTAGATTTGGATCAATCTACATACTACAAAATATTTATTACATGGTTTATATTTTTGTCCATACGTCTTACAAAGTAAATAACATCAGCTCAAAAGCCAAAAAAAATTCAGGGAACAAAAAGCCGATTTTTATACATAATTCATAAGATTTTGCTCTTTCTATGTTTCACGGTGCACTATAAGAACCTTTAGCCACGTTTAGATGCAAATAAGTATCACTTTAAATTACCTCATCCATCAAGTTGTTAAATGAATCACTCAACCATACCTTGTTAGGTGAAATCTCCACTCTCCTGTGTCGAGCAATCAAATTAAGTTACTATTACAACAAAATATCATATCCTCAATACAAATACCAATTTATCCCCAGCGACACAAAAAAATATATATATTCAACTATTCAAGTAGTGCCCCAAATAGTAAAGTCTAAACTGGTGATGCTGGAAAACAAGTTTCTTCGAAAAAGTCTGATTCAGACCATTCCAACAAAATTCTATAAATTAATTCGGTGTTTCAAGATATTAATTATAAAACCTTTGTAGTAAAAGAGCTTTTTCCCTTCACAACAACTTAGCTTGTGGTCTTGCTTTTTTTTGGAGAACTTGTTATCTTCTTTCTAAAGCACACTTGCTGTACCCTGCTCCACAAGAAGATATGTATATTTTCAGCCACCAAAACTCTACATTCACCTCTCAGGTCTAACTTTTCCCCTTCCATTGCTCTTCTCTAGTGTTATTCTCCACTCCACATTGATTCGTCCTTTAGTTGCAGGCTTTGAGCAGAAAGATGTTTCTTCTCACAGTTATGTAAGAATAACTTTCTATATTATCTATAATTTTGTGATACCCAAATGGAAATATGTGTGCACGTACCAGCCACCAGATACAGGAGGTTGGCATATAAAGAATTCTCCATGCATGCGGTTGATCTGTAAATAACTATGACATGCTTGCTGCTTTTAGAATGGAATACAGAAAACATGAATGCCACGGGATAGTATCAAGGACTCCACCATAAATAGCAGAGTGGTAAGATCCAAAATGCTAAGCATTAAGGGTTTGTTTGGATGCCGCCCGTGCCAACCCTACCAGATCGGGACACGCCAAATTATCGGCGGAGGAATTCTCCGCCCCCATTCGCCAACACATGAGCCCAAAAAGTGAAATGGACGACCAAAATATTGGCATCGGCCAGAAAGTTAACCTTGAAATCGGTTCACCGGAATTGGCAGGAAAGGAGGTTAGTTCGTACAGTAGGGAGAAAATGTACGAGGACTTGCACATAGTCCGCATTAATAATCCAATGAGCGGAAACTGGGTAAAATTTCTAGAAGTCGGGAGACGACATTAGTAATCCAATTATGTTTGGTGATGATATCAAGAATAGCTGAAATCGTTGGTTCTTAGAGTTTCTCTACTAAGACTTTGTATTTTCATTGTTCAGCGAGCAGTACAACCTTTGACCTCGTAAGAGAACTGTTTTATCTCAGGTGACATGATCATTGCCTTCTAGATGCTGATACATGCATATGATTTTTTTTGGTCTGGAGTAATTTTGTTCTGAGCCACTCAAGGAGGACCCAAAACAGTGGGATTTTCATATAATACACTATATCGCATTCCTGCTGTTTTCCATGCATCACGAAATTTCCCAAACAACAAGGATCATTTAGAACACATGGCTCAGGAAATTGAAACTACCAGAAGACAGATCAAAGAAACTGGTTAGTAAATATTGCATACGTATTTGAACCATACATTATACATTTATACTCACCTTTATGTTGTGCAACCGGGAATTCGTATAATTCATGAAAGCCGTTTTCTCAGCAACTGGAACACACCGCGTTCATCTCACTCATAGTACTCTGGGCATACCTCAATACCTCTTTCTCGAGAAGCTGCTTCTACAACTCGTCGATCTGCTCCCATAGCTAACCGATCTGACCCATGTGTCTAGGTTTGTTCTTTGGCTCCCGACAGAACCATCCGCATAGTCGGAGTGCGGTTTTCCCACACCTACATGGATCTCCCCTAGCTATCTTAACCGTTCGTCTGCATGGGGATACGAGCCAGTGGGGCACAGCCACTGCCGCCGCGAGAATGCTTTGACTTTCATCAACCACTTTAACCTCACTGAGTTACGCCCTTTCCTAACCAGAAATGGCCACACCTAATCTTTAAATGCCCAAAATACCCTTGGCTGGTTTCCTGTGTCTCTGACTCGCTTTCGGCCGTATGGGTCACGCGGGTATTTTTTTTTCCAATGTGTCCAGAAAACCAAAAGTGAAAAAATGATTAGTTAGAAAATGTGGTCATTACAATATGTCCACAAAACCAACGGTGGATAATATGCAACCATGCCATTGTTTTTAATCAATTCCATGTGTCATTGATTTCTTTTTTGAAGGGGAAAAGTACCAGCCCCATCTTGAACTAAAAAACAAAATTGGTATTAGTAGAATCTCAAGAACTAAGTGAAAGCAGTTTGTATTAGTACCAATATACATATGAGCATACAGATTTGAAACTATTCCAATGAAAAAGAATTGTAGGTATATCCCAACTTGCACTCTAAAAATTATACGAAAGGATTACCACCGTTTGGCTTTTATCCTGAAAATTAATACGGACTTTTCAGTTTTTGAATCCATCAGAAAAATTACTAAAAGCAATACAACCTATGTCCTGCAATTTATGTATATATGTGCAGCTATGCCATGCATATTCATGGTTCTAACCAGGGATCTCTTCTCATGGACTTGTTGTGAACAAAACCAAATCAACCCTAACATCAGATCTTGCAGAAACATTGTTCTCTTTTTTATGGAGGAAATCAAATGTAAAATAAAACGCAGAATGTGTATAGACAAACTGAGCCGGCCGAGATTTGATAAATAAAGTCAATATTTTTATAGAAAAACAGACTTCCTGGATGTTTATAGAAGAGACTGTATTAACAATATTTCTTTCCTGATTATGCATTTTTGGGATCATGCATTAACAATATTTTTCCTGATTATGCACTACCATGCAATTTAGAGGCTATGTAAAAACAAGGAATCGATGCATTTAATAAGAAAAAAGCATTGATACACCAAAGTATTAACAACAATTTCAGGATTTATGCCAAGAACAGAAAAATCCAAATCTGATCCAAGAACATATCCAAAAGACAAATTAGATGTACAGAAAGTTTCTGCTAAGAACCCTAGAACAGCCTACATGGGATGAACACAAAAAATCAGATCTGACCAATATACATGAACCCTAGAAACTTTTTCAAATTACTGTATGAACAAAACAAGCTCTAATAATAATGGAAATTTTCGGTTCTTGATGTATTAACAAAAAACTTCTGCACCAAGAAGTATTAAAACATTGACACATCAACAAGTATTAACAAAAATTTCAGGATCTGTGCATTAACAAGCCTGCATCCAAGAACACCTCTGGGAAGAACAGATCCGAAATTTTCCATAATTTCGAAATCAAGCAAACAAGTTCAGAACCTACTCCACACATCTATCCATGCATCACAAAGAAAAGGTAGGAACACGTTCATAAGGAATTACATGCTGAGAAGAGCAGATACCGGATTGAGTCAGAAAAATGCAACCTCCACGGATCCATAATGGAGAGGAAAAAAGGAAAAAAAATAGAAGATCTAGATCCGGGAATAGAGAGCCTGCAAACGAATGTTGATCGAATCTTCAGATTCAGATCCGGATGGCGTCGCAGCGTGGCCGCCGCCGCCCCGCGGCTGGCTTGAGCCTGCAAATCCTCCTCGAGCAGGCTGCCACCACGGCTTCTCTTAGGCATCCACCCATCTGCGGTTGATGGAGCTAGGTCAGGTGGCGCTCCAAGCCCCGCTCCTCCTCCATGACCGGGTAGATGTTGCCGGAGAGGCTCGGATCCGGACTCCCATGGCCGGAGAAGCTAGGATCTGAAGCCCCATGGCCGGAGTTGATTTCGACGGGGAGCTGCTTCAATACCAGGTGGGGTGGGATGTATTGGAGATGGGTTTCCCTGCCAAGCTGCTCGAATCCATCTCGTCCGCGAGCGGTGGTCCCCACAAGCGTGGAGGAAGTTACCGAAAGACCCACGGGGGTTAAGATTCACTCGTCGCGCTTCCGTGCGGAGATGGTGGGCCATGTTGCAGTGATCCACGGGGGCGAGCTAAGCTAGTCAACTCTTCACGCGCATCTCCAACAAGAGATGGACGGCAGAGATAGGCCGTGGAGATCCATGTAGGTGTGGGGATGAATATCCGGCATAGTCGAGGTATTTATCTCCGTTCGAATCTAGCACAACAGCTTCCCTGCGTCTCCTTAGGAATCTCTCTGCTATTTCCCCGTACATTTTGTAGCATCCTTGTACTTCTCAAACCGTTGCCTTGCAGAAAGCAATCATCCATAAAATGACAGTTTTTTATTTTGATGTTAACCGATGACAGTTTTCTCTTCTCATCAAATGAAAGTTATTTACTTATATGATCTCTTCTCAACAAGACTATATGAAAACAACAATACCGAATAAACCTGCATGATCTAGTATTATGAAAATCATACTATGTATATCAAAATGCACATTCTCAACCTTCATGCAGAACATATCTACTGAACCAACGGCATACATCTAAACTACAATTCAGAAAGTAAATACAGAAACTGAAGCATCAATCGGCATCTTATAACTAACAAAGCTACAACAACGGATTTGGGGACAGATGAGTTGAAGATCTACCATCAGAGGTGGGCACGCACCTGGGAGCTTGCTCGTCGCCGCTGAGCTTGCACCGTAAATCTCTCATCCTGCTTGCGGACCAAGGATATCGCACGACGCAGATGGCCTGACACACTGCTCGTGATGGTCGTTACAGGAACCGCGCCTGTTGTCATGGATTCGCTGGGCCACTTAGGGTTGCCTACCAGACCATGGTGGCGGCGGTTAAGTGATTATCGCGCCATCGGACTATCGGCGTCACGCTGCCCCTTGCCTGATCGGTGTGACCTTCACCAACGGTGGGCAGCGGGGATCCCTCCGGATCGGGACCACAGGGCAAAGATAAGAAGTCGGCCACGTCGGCCGTGGCAGTGGCGCGGGTCGCCACCTGCGGCAAGGCGGGCCTGGCGGGAGCATGGAAGCCAGCCACGACCTCAGCGTCGTCACGCCACCACTCTGCAATGGCTGCCCCCTAGGAAACCAGAAGGGAGGCTTTCGTACGGGAACTTCTATTGCTACTGCGTACTGAGAGGCATAGAAAATAGTTGGAGACAAAGCACCCAGGCCGCCGGCCATCGGTGTCCCCTGCGGCGCCGACCACGTCGGCCGCCCAAGCCAGGATTCCTGACATGGGTTCGCTCCTCCTCTCCTGTTAGTTCGAGAGAGAATTCTGAAAATGCGAAAATGGTTTGGATGGGTCGTGAGAGTCGTGGAGGCATCGGAGAAGTCGAGGAGGTCGTGCGTGCCTACCTGGTTTTTCGCCATACAAGCGTTGGCTGCGCAGAAGATTTGTTTTTCGGGAGCGGGCGAGCGACCTACTGCAATCACGGACACAACCAAGTTAACTTTAATAGTAAAGATATCTCGAATCTTACCACGACATCCTATCATACTAGATTCATTTCGTAACTCTGATTCATCAACCGGATAGAGCAGAGATAAACAGACATGTATGACTAAGCATGTCATATTTGAGGCTCTGGCGATACACACAAACAAATCCTATGTCTGCTAGGAGCATGGAATCATGATATCTGGTTTATGCACATAAATAGGATAACTCTATCTACTGACTCAAGATACTTTGTAAAGCATGCATCGTACGAGAAGGAAAACACTTCGAAAACATATATGGGCAGATACGAGGTTATGCTTGCCTTGCTCCAAGAAAACCAGATAAAGCTTCAGGGATAAGTGCTTGACTTGGTTGTTTAGACCAAGTATTCGGCAACAGGGGGTGTCGAACTTCTCTCCGGATTCGAGGTCTACCGATAGGAGCAAACACCGGAAAGAGGGAGAACAACACTCAAAACAGGCATCGATGCAATGCTCAATATGTATGCATGAACATTTGAATGCATTAAAGATAAGCCCTAAACATGTTTCATGGGTTGCTAGGGTTCATATGTTAAGTAAACATTTTCAGTGAATTTAGTCCCGAAATGGACCTCGGAGGCCGATTCGGGCAAAACCTAGAGGTGCGACAAGTTAAAGTGCTCAAATAGGGTTGAGAACACCATAACTAGGTTGCATTTGTCATTCTAAGCATTTTGACATATAACTTGTTTTTCTAATTTTCTTGAATAAAAACATATTTTCTTTATTTTAAATGATTTAAATAATGCTCAAAATTCAAGTTTGTCAAAAATGTGTGCAAAAGACATAAACATGTAGATTACATTTTTCTGAACAAAATGGTATATTGAACACATTTTTCTAATTAGCCAAACAAAAGATATTGCATTTACAAACACTAGTTGAGTGCCCGTGCGTTGCCACGTCTCATCTTTCTTATCGCACATGAAATGTTTATGTGATCTGGCGTTATTACGTAACACTAAAAAAATGATATTCATCAAAAAACCGCAAAAACAAAGATTAAACTATTTGAAAATATACCCCTAACAGAAAGTTCAGGTGTCATCTTCCTCCGTCACTAAAGAAAAACATTCATAATACACCATAGGGTCGGTGGAGCCAACACGGCAAGAGAGCCTGAGCGAAGTCCAAAGGTTTTCCAGATGACGATAGTTTACCCATGATTTTTTCGACCAGTTCTTCATTTCTTGATAAACATTCAAAAGTATTCTGGAGCACAGCCCGGGTAGCTTCCCCGGGTTGCCGGACCTGGCTCCACCACTCATAGGGTACGGTCTCGAGTGAATACATGTTTGCAGGATTTAAGCCTTTAACTGTTAAGTAAATATTACAAAGGCTTAGAGGGATCAACATAGAGGTAGAACAGTAGATTTGCATCCATCTACATACTACAAAATATTTATTACATGGTTTATATTTTTGTCCATACGTCTTACAAAGTAAAGAACATCAGCTCAAAAGCCAAAAAAAATTCAGGGAACAAAAAGCCGATTTTTATACATAATTCATAAGATTTTGCTCTTTCTATGTTTCACGGTGCACTATAAGAACCTTTAGCCACGTTTAGATGCAAATAAGTATCACTTTAAATTACCTCATCCATCAAGTTGTTAAATGAATCACTCAACCATACCTTGTTAGGTGAAATCTTCACTCTCCTGTGTCGAGCAATCAAATTAAGTTCCTATTACAACAAAATATCATATCCTCAATACAAATACCAATTTATCCCCAGCGACACAAAAAAATATATATATTCAACTATTCAAGTAGTGCCCCAAATAGTAAAGTCTAAACTGGTGATGCTGGAAAACAAGTTTCTTCGAAAAAGTCTGATTCAGACCATTCCAACAAAATTCTATAAATTAATTCGGTGTTTCAAGATATTAATTATAAAACCCTTGTAGTAAAAGAGCTTTTTCCCTTCACAACAACTTAGCTTGTGGTCTTGCTTTTTTTTGGAGAACTTGTTATCTTCTTTCTAAAGCACACTTGCTGTACCCTGCTCCACAAGAAGATATGTATATTTTCAGCCACCAAAACTCTACATTCACCTCTCAGGTCTAACTTTTCCCCTTCCATTGCTCTTCTCTAGTGTTATTCTGCTCCACTCCACATTGATTCGTCCTTTAGTTGCAGGCTTTGAGCAGAAAGATGTTTCTTCTCACAGTTATGTAAGAATAACTTTCTATATTATCTATAATTTTGTGATACCCAAATGGAAATATGTGTGCACGTACCAGCCACCAGATACAGGAGGTTGGCATATAAAGAATTCTCCATGCATGCGGTTGATCTGTAAATAACTATGACATGCTTGCTGCTTTTAGAATGGAATACAGAAAACATGAATGCCACGGGATAGTATCAAGGACTCCACCATAAATAGCAGAGTGGTAAGATCCAAAATGCTAAGCATTAAGGGTTTGTTTGGATGCCGCCCGTGCCAACCCTACCAGATCGGGACACGCCAAATTATCGGCAGAGGAATTCTCCGCCCCCATTCGCCAACACATGAGCCCAAAAAGTGAACTGGACGACCAAAATATTGGCATCGGCCAGAAAGTTGACCTTGAAATCGGTTCACCGGAATTGGCAGGAAAGGAGGTTAGTTCGTACAGTAGGGAGAAAATGTACGAGGACTTGCACATAGTCCGCATTAATAATCCAATGAGCGGAAACTGGGTAAAATTTCTAGAAGTCGGGAGACGACATTAGTAATCCAATTATGTTTGGTGATGATATCAAGAATAGCTGAAATCGTTGGTGCTTAGAGTTTCTCTACTAAGACTTTGTATTTTCATTGTTCAGCGAGCAGTACAACCTTTGACCTCGTAAGAGAACTGTTTTATCTCAGGTGACATGATCATTGCCTTCTAGATGCTGATACATGCATATGATTTTTTTTGGTCTGGAGTGATTTTGTTCTGAGCCACTCAAGGAGGACCCAAAACAGTGGGATTTTCATATAATACACTATATCGCATTCCTGCTGTTTTCCATGCATCACGAAATTTCCCAAACAACAAGGATCATTTAGAACACATGGCTCAGGAAATTGAAACTACCAGAAGACATATCAAAGAAACTGGTTAGTAAATATTGCATCCGTATTTGAACCATACATTATACATTTATACTCACCTTTATGTTGTGCAACCGGGAATTCGTATAATTCATGAAAGCCGTTTTCTCAGCAACTGGAACACACCGCGTTCATCTCACTCATAGTACTCTGGGCATACCTCAATACCTCTTTCTCGAGAAGCTGCTTCTACAACTCGTCGATCTGCTCCCGTAGCAAACCGATCTGACCCATGTGTCTAGGTTTGTTCTTTGGCTCCCGACAGAACCATCCGCATAGTCGAGGTATTTATCTCCGTTCGAATCTAGCACAACAGCTTCCCTGCGTCTCCTTAGGAATCTCTCTGCTATTTCCCCGTACATTTTGTAGCATCCTTGTACTTCTCAAACCGTTGCCTTGCAGAAAGCAATCATCCATAAAATGACAGTTTTTTATTTTGATGGTTAACCGATGACAGTTTTCTCTTCTCATCAAATGAAAGTTATTTACTTATATGATCTCTTCTCAACAAGACCATATGAAAACAACAATACCGAATAAACCTGCATGATCTAGTATTATGAAAATCATACTATGTATATCAAAATGCACATTCTCAACCTTCATGCAGAACATATCTACTGAACCAACGGCATACATCTAAACTACAATTCAGAAAGTAAATACAGAAACTGAAGCATCAATCGGCATCTTATAACTAAGCTACAACAACGGATTTGGGGACAGATGAGTTGAAGATCTACCATCAGAGGTGGGCACGCACCTGGGAGCTTGCTCGTCGCCGCTGAGCTTGCACCGTAAATCTCTCATCCTGCTCGCGGACCAAGGATATCGCACGACGCAGATGGCCTGACACACTGCTCGTGATGGTCGTTACAGGAACCGCGCCTGTTGTCATGGATTCGCTGGGCCACTTAGGGTTGCCTACCAGACCATGGTGGCGGCGGTTAAGTGATTATCGCGCCATCGGACTATCGGGGTCACGCTGCCCCTTGCCTGATCGGTGTGACCTTCACCAACGGTGGGCAGCGGGGATCCCTCCGGATCGGGACCACAGGGCAAAGATAAGAAGTCGGCCACGTCGGCCGTGGCAGTGGCGCGGGTCGCCACCTGCGGCAAGGCGGGCCTGGCGGGAGCATGGAAGCCAGCCACGACCTCAGCGTCGTCATGCCACCACTCTGCAATGGCTGCCCCCTAGGAAACCAGAAGGGAGGCTTTCGTACGGGAACTTCTATTGCTACTGCGTACTGAGAGGCATAGAAAATAGTTGGAGACAAAGCACCCAGGCCGCCGGCCATCGGTGTCCCCTGCGGCGCCGACCACGTCGGCCGCCCAAGCCAGGATTCCTGACATGGGTTCGCTCCTCCTCTCCTGTTAGTTCGAGAGAGAATTCTGAAAATGCGAAAATGGGTTGGATGGGTCGTGAGAGTCGTGGAGGCATCGGAGAAGTCGAGGAGGTCGTGCGTGCCTACCTGGTTTTTCGCCATACAAGCGTTGGCTGCGCAGAAGATTTGTTTTTCGGGAGCGGGCGAGCGACCTACTGCAATCACGGACACAACCAAGTTAACTTTAATAGTAAAGATCATTATTTTTCTGTAATTTTAAATGAGGTGGGGTCCACGTGGCAGAACAATTTCATTTAAAAGAAATTAAACAGAAACAGGACAGTGACGCAGGCATGATGTCATTGTGACATCACCCCGGGCCAAATGTTCACAGATGCTATGCAATTGACGAAAATAGCGCGGGATTTTGGAATCAAATGCCTCCACGGGCTAGAGCAGATCGAGAGGGAGCTGGGGGTGCGCGCGGCGGCGGACGAGCTGCGGCGCGGCGAGCGCGGCGGCGGACGGCGGACGTCGGCTACAAGGAGAAGCAGAAGGGGAGGGAGGAAACGGGAGGCACCGGAGGGTGCGGACGCTCACCCTGAGCGTGATGCCGCGGTCGGGGACGAGCGGGGCAGCGGGATTCGCCGGCGGCGAGGGAATGCCGGCGGCGTCCGTGGCGACGTCCGGCGCGAAATTAAGGCCCTTCCGGCCGTCCCGGCGGCCGTGCGTGCTCAAGGAGGTGGAGTCGGGGATGGCGGAGCTAGTGGAAAGCTCGGAGGGGCGCGGGGGAGGCCGTAACGCTGGCGTCGAGCGGCGGTTGGCGCTGGTACGGGTTAGGGTTTGGGAGAATTGTCTCCTGCGCGTGAGGATACAGAGAGGAGAGGATGAGGGCGATTGAGGAGGGGGAGGCGTACGGGGAGGCTTCTCCTCGCCCTTATCCTCGAGGGGGAAGCAGGAGGTGGCGGGGGAGGCGACGTAGGGAGCTTGCTCGTCTACTGGCCATGTCTAGAGGAAGAAGATGACAAAACCAAGTTTTCAAAAAAAAACCTGGAATTACAGAAACTGCGAAAAGGTCCCTGCCCTTTTTAAAACAGCAGCTTAAAACAGATTTTGAGGGCTTTTCTGTAAAGAAAAAAAATTGGCAAAAAATAGTTTTGAGCTCCTTACAACAAGGACAACCTCACCATATTTTTGTTTTGCAAAAATTGCACCATTTTAAACCATCATTTTAGGGTGGCACTTTTAAGTGATTTTAATAAACTCCGTTATTAAATTTTAGTGCACTTGTTTTAAAACCAACATTGGGTTCAAAAATGCATGCATGACATGACATGATCACAAGCACAAACACACAAACACTTTATTACAAAAAGGTGGATGTTACAAGTCTACCCCCTTACAAGAATCTCGTCCCGAGATTCCTAGGTTTTAGCAAAGAAGGACGGGTACTCAGATCGTAAACGATCTTCTCGTTCCCAGGCTGCTTCAGCTTCAGAATGATGAGACCACTGAACTTTGAGGCACTTGATGCTTCGGCATCGAATCTTTCGTTCAGCTGCCTCGAGGATACGGACAAGACATTCTCGGTAGGTCAGATCATCCTTGAGATCAATGGTTTCATGATCAACACCACGGTTGGAATCTTTGAAGCAAAGATGGAGTTGTGAGACGTGGAATGTAGCATGAACCCGTGGGAACGTTGAAGGTAGGTGGAGATGATAAGCAAAATTCTCACTTTTTGCAAGAACAGGGAAAGGACCAACATAGCGAGGCGGTAATTTTCCCTGCATGACATCACGATGAACACCTTTCAAAGGTGTGACTCGAAGATAGGCTTGTCCACCAACATCATAACTAATATCTTGTTGACGGTCACCATAACTCTTCTAACGAGACTGGGCCGCTTTGAGATGTTCATGGATGATACGAACTGTTTCTTCAGTCTCATTGATCAGATTCTTCGGTCCAAAGAACTGTCTTTCACCGGTTTCTGACCAATTTAACGGAATTCAACAGCTTCTGTTGTAGAGAACTTCAAATGGAGCTTTGGCTAAGATAACTTGGAAGTAGTTGTTGTAAACGAATTCGGCAGATGGAAGACAGTTCTCCCAATCATTACCGAAGGATACAACACAAGCTCGAAGCATGTCTTCAAGAGTTTGGTTCAGACTCCCGAGGTGATCATTACGGGATGACTGATAGATGATGGTGGAATGTAAACGAGTTCCCATAGCTTGCTTGAAACTTGCCCATCCCTTGGAGGTAAACAAATTTCCATGATCAAAAAGGATCTTCTTATGAACACCATGAAGAGGTATTATCCGGGAGACATATAAATCTGCCAGTTGTTTAGCATTGATGCCCTGATGGACAGGAACGAAATGAGCAACCTTTGACAGATGATCAATCACTACCCAGATAGCGGTGTGTCCCTGATCATTTCTTGGAAGGCCAACAATGAAAGTCATCTCAACTTCATCCCACTTCCAAACAGGGATAGGGGTGGGGTAGAGAGTAGCAACTGGTCTTTGATGTTCACCTTTAGCACGACGACAAACGTCGCATTTAGCCACAAATTGAGCGATATCTCGCTTCATCTTGGTCCACCAGAACCTTTGACATAAATCACGATACATTTTGGTGCTACCAGGATGAACAGAGAGAAGTGACTCATGAGCTTCACGGAGGATAAGTTGTTTCAGACTCCGTTTCTTTGGCACAACAAGACGTTCACCAAAATAAACGGTACCTTGATTATCAACAGAGAAACATGTAGGAACTCCACGAGAAATCTTTCTCTTGACCAAGGTAATGCTTAGATCCCCTTTTGGGCATCTTTGATTTGATGTTCAAAGGATGGTTTCACTTCCGGATTAACCAGATAACCAGAGGGAACTCAAGAAGATTTTGGAGAACTCTTTGTGGAGAGAAGGTTGATCTTGTTGTATCATCAAGCTATTACAGTAAGACTTCTGGATTGTCGTGTCAGCCACGACTTTACCTTTATTAATTTGACAATTGACCTCCACATTGGGTTCTTTGACTAGTTCCAACCATCTCTTTTGTCTGAGACTCAGATCTGGTTGGGTAAAAAGATATTTTAAGCTCTGATGATGGAAGTAGAACTCACAATTATTTCCTAGTAGATGATGACGCCATTGTTTCAAGGCATACACAACAACTGCTAACTCAAGAGCATGAGTTGGATATTTGAGCTCATGTGGTTTCAGTTGTCGGGAAGCATAAGAAACCACCCGACCATCTTGCAATAGACCACAATCGATACCTTGACGAGAGGCATCACAGAAGATGACGAAGTCCTTGCGCATGTCCGGAAGGACAAGCATAGGAGCATTAGCCAGCTTGGTTTTCAACAACCGGAAACTCTCTTCTGCCATTCTTGACCATACAAACTGTTTATCTATCTTAAGAAGATCAGTCATTGGCTTGGCAGCTTTGGAGAAACCTTCAATAGAGCGGTGATAACAACCGATAAGTTCGAGGAAGTTTCGAACCTCTTTGATGGACTTAGGTGACTCCCAGTCCAATATGGCTTGAACTTTGTTAGGGAGAACTGCAACTCCGTTAGAAGATAGGACATAGCCTAGGAATAGGAGCTCTTTCAACCAGAACTCACATCTGGAGAATTTAGTATAGAGACGACGGTCACGAAGCTTTGTCAAAGCTAGCCGAAGATGTTCAGCATGTTCTTCTTCGGACTTGGAGTAGATTATAAAATCGTCGAGGTAAACCACAACGAACTTGTCAAGATACTCCATGAAAATGGATTTCATAAGCCCCATCAACATGGTTGGAGCGTTGGAGAGTTCGAGAAACATAACAGTGTACTCGTAAAGACCATAACGAGTTTTGACAACCGTTTTAGAATCATTCCCGGACCTGGTCTGAAGTTGATAATAACCCAGACTTAAGTGTATCTTGGAGAAAACAGTGGCACCAATCAGACGGTCAAAAAAACCATTTGTCCGAGGAAGAGAACACTTGTGCTTTATTGCCACATCATTGAATGGACAATATTCACTGACCAGCTGGGGAACTGTGGCATCCTTCTTCATGACGAAGAGTGTAGGACACCCACAAGAAGATGTGTTGGCATGAGGGAAACCTTTCCCTTCTGACTCCTCTGTTTGCTTCTTCAACTCAACCAACTCTTCTAGAGACATATGGTATGGTCTTTCAGAAGTAGGAGCCACTCCAGGAATTATCTCAACAACAAATTCCACTAAATAATCATGATACATACCAGAAAGCTCTTCCGGGAAGACATCCGGAAACGTACACACCACTGGTACCTCATGAACCTCGAGAGATGGTCGGACTTCGATTGCATTAAGCTGAGGACATTGTTGTGGTTGAACTGTCCCACAAGGAAATAACAACCGAGTTGTCTGGCCATAAGGATGAATCAGGGTAACAGACTTGGCTACACAGTCAATCATGGCATGATGTGTTGACAACCAGTCCGTGCCCAGTATGACATTGATATTAGTTTGGTCCATGATGGCAAGTGTACTGAGAAACACCAAAACCTCCCATTTCAATTGGCACACCAGGGCAACAATGATTGATCTGACGGATAGACCCTGGGTGGAGATTATTAACGGAGGAACCACTTTCACAAAGGGTATGTCTAACAACCCCGCGAAATCTCTTGATACACAGGAATGTGATGCGCCGGAATCAAACAGAACAGATGCTGGAGCTAAATTGACACGAGGCATTCCCAACACGACATCAGGTGCTTTCTGAGCTTCTTCAATCAGAACATGGTTCAAACGACCACGGTAAATAACACATGTAGGAACATGCTGAAGTGGAGGAAGTCTCCTCTGAGGACATTTGTTGGAGTAGTGTCCAATTTCACCACACACGTCACATGTCACCAGTCGTTTCTTATTACCAGCAACACTAGAACGCCCACCGAGGTGGCCTTGTTCAAAAACTGGTGGATATGGAATAGCACTGTATGGAATGAACACACGATGCTTCTTGGAACCAGAAGAAGACGCACGTGAATCTCCAGAAATCTGCTTCAAAGAAATTTCCATTTCCTTTTTGCCACGCTCCAAGATAAGAGCATGATTATAAAGGTCCTGGAAGGTTGGGAACTTGAAAGACAATAGCTCATAGCGAACTCTGGAATCCAGACCCTTGCGGAACAACTCTTGCTTATCCGCATCATCTGCAACATCTCGGGGTGCATAACGAGCCAACGGGTGAATTCGCCCGTAAGTTTCAACATCCATCTGTCCCTGGGTCAGATCCTGGAACTCTTTTCTTTTGGAGTCCATAACTGCCTCAGGAACATGGGAAGCACGAAACTCTTTACGGAACTCCTCCCAAGTAACCTTATGTTCCGGCGATTGCAACGCCAAGAAACCTTCCCACCATGAACCAGCTTCACCCTCTAGCTGATAGGCGGCGAAGTTCACACGGTCACTTTCTGGAACATGGAGAGCGTTAAATTTGCGCTCGATGGTACGAAGCCAATCATCAGCCTCAATGGGTTCCTTGAGACTGCTGAAAGATGAAAGCTTAGCATGAACTAAATCCCCGAATGTGACAAATTCGTCATGACGACTTTCAGTATTTTGTGCCACACGCTCAAGGAGATGTTCATTTCTCAGGCGGTTGGTCTCGATATCCTGAAGAACTTGAATCATTAAGGAAGATGAAGACTCTCCCTCGATATGACCACTTTCAATGGAATCTTGAATACTCCCGGACATCCTGAGTACAAAAAAACGGAACCATGAGAAACATTCCCATGGGAAGAATGCAATAGAAAGATTCATGACTTGATATGGATTAATTGAAGTCAAAAGGAATCAACGATTTAGACCAAAGGAGGTGACTTGGAAAACTCTGAGAACATTAGCAACCTGACACGGAGTACTAGGAAAAACACCCAACGATTTTGCTCCTAACTTTGAAGTTAACAGGTGAGAGGTAAAACATTTAAAATCAAATGAGATAAGGTGACTCAGAGGTAGAACGATACCAGGTAAGGAGTAAAAAGAATCCTAAAAAGGTTTTCATAACTCATTTGTCATTTCGAAAATAGTTTTCACAAACTCTAGACTCAACATCGACCAATAGCAAGGGTTTTCCTACAGGCAGTCCTGCTCTGATACCAAGACCTGTCAGACCCCGGACCCAGAGATATACATACTGTTATGTGCTCCTAGCCATGGACTCACAAGGGCTTCAGGGTTACCAGCCCCGGCCGCAATAAACAACGGCAGGCAGACCGGATTCATCGGCACGTAGTCCGGATCCCCGGTCTACTACTCCTTGTATCCATGCTAGTCATAACCAATTATGCATACCCAAGTGTCCACGAGTCGGATGAAACTGAAGGAACGGGACCAAAGTTATACATAGATGCTATGTGTACAGAAAGTGCAACAACAATCGAGGGTTACTAGGGTTACCTCGCCCCAGGCCGAATCACATCGGCAGGCGGGCTCGGACATGGATCATCGGCTCCACAACCCCTCGACTGCGACAACTATGCAGGCATAGCCAAAAATGTATAACAACGGGCTCGAAACCAACAACCGATCAAAGCAGCACTCTAGACATGAAGCTTTATTGAGCAGGTAATACTAGAGTATAGCTTACAACCAGAGGTCACACGACCCAACATTACATCAGACAACGGAAACCAAATTATGTTGCTATTCAACAAGAACCAAAAAAACCTAAGAGGCCGCAACATAAGGCGACGTCCCAGCCCATAGATTCCAGGCTGCTACCTGGGAAACCCCAAACTATCCGTCGATGTCCACGTTGAAACACCACCGAAGGTATGGAACTCCACCTAAACCAAATTGAAGCAAACATGAGTACGGGAGGTACTCAACAAGACTTAACTAACCTATTATATATCTGCTTGTTCGAAAAGGTTTTATGAAGGTTGTTTTGCGTAAAGCCAACTTTGTTTCGAATAGAGGGAGACTGAGAAGTTTTTCACATATCTTTTAAAAGAACACCCTTTCCTCGGGTATTGCCTTCAGATCCTCCGAAGCATCATCTTCAGCACCGATAACTGGAACCACTTCTTAAAACTAAACATTCGTTGTCAACATCTATTACGTCATGTTCAAGTTATCTATGATCTCAGTATCCGTCACCAAGTCGTCCTTAACCGCGGACACGGCTTTTCGAAAAGATTAAGCCCTGCAGGGGTGTACAACTTTACCCACACGTATCAACCGACTCTTAACGCCAAGCTATTGGCACAATTCCGACGATGTGCCGACATAGGGTGGCTGACCACGATCTTTCCCTTGCTTCGCCTATTCCATGAGTCGCTCCGAGTAGAGATGGACCGCCAATAGGGAGTGGCCATCTCCTGCCGGGTCTCTATCGTTGTGAGCGGTGCTTCAACTACTGTCTCGCCACAGGCTGTTACACCGCCACGTCCTAGTTTTGTAAACGTTTTTAACATCCCCGCAAATCCAAATGGAACTCCGGAACTAGGCAACTCATGGAACAAACTAGACAAGTTGAAACCGAGGGGAATCCAATCCCCGTGTGGTTGCACGATCCGTCTTGGCTTCAAAGGCGAGAACTCGCTCCTAGGGGCATGAACGAGGCAAATCACCACATCCCATGTGGCAACTCATCCAAGCCTTTTATCATATTAAACACATATCTCGAATCTTGCCACGTCATCCTATCATACTAGATTCATTTCGTAACTCTGATTCATCAACCCGATGGAGCAGAGATAAACAGACATGTATGACTAAGTGTCGTGGGATAATCACGGCAGATGTTACCTGGGGTAACTGATCTTGGGGCAAGACGACACAGGCGTTTGGGAGAGGGTTTAGCTCAGAGGAAAACATGGTGCAACTCGATCTGGTAGCCGGCAATCTAAGTCGCCGAGTCTCCGATCTTGATATAATAACTCAACTCTGGGATTACACTCGATGCTCGATATCACACGATATTGCTAGGGTTCTTAGATCTCTGTCTAAACTAGACCTGGGGGTCGGTTTATAAAGCACCCGTACCCCCTGGCTTACTCTCCAAGGCGCATCCTGGGTCCTATCCGGACACGGCGCACAAACCCTAACTTTCTTCTACCATAACCCACAATCCGGGTTACTGGGCCTACAAGCTTGGGCCTTCACAGGTTTCCTTATCCTTAGCCGGATCCTGTGCAGCGTCCTTTGGGCCGGGTTATTCCCTGGAGTATGGCCTACCGGGTTATCATCCCCCCATCAGTAGTCCCCAGAATAGCCTGGGCTTCATGGATACTCCTTTGAAGCGCTCGCTATTCCCTGCAAAGATATCAAACACACGAGTATGTGGAGGCCGGGTTAGGGTGCCTCAATAAACGGCTAGGCCTTACTCCATGGTGGCCATATAGTAACCCGGCTCTTTCCCAATTACCTAACTTACTTTCCCAGATAAAATCCCAAGATGCCAAGATTTCGCACTCGATAATCGACCGGATATCACGGGATGGATCTCTTTCTCTTGTTCATTCAGATCCCCTGTTCAACATTCAAAGCGTATCTCACCAAAAACTCCAACAAATAGCCGTTTATCTCCGCAAATCCCGGCTCCTGCTCACTGAACCGGGCTTATCCACTCGCCTTATAAATAAGCTCCTTGGGGGTAACCCGAACCCTAACGGCTCATTTCCCCCCACTCCGCTTCCTCTCTCCCTCTGAACTCACTCCCGCTGAGCGCCACCACGGAAATCCCGCGCGCATCACCGGAGCCCATCGGTCGGAGGTTGCGCTCCGCCACCGCTCGCCCCGCGCCGCCGCCAAGATCCGCCGGCAAATCTCCATCCGGCCCGTCAAGAACCGCGAAGGGACACCAGGCCTGCACCATTTGCCTCCGTAAGGCTTCACTCAGATCTCCTCCAGTAAGCCTTTTGCGCCCGTTAATTTGCCCTTGTAATTTTTGATTTCATCTTAGATTAGATCCAAATCGACCCGCCAATGATTCCTCGGCCATGCCGAATTAGGTTGCTAGCATTCCTTCCAGCTCGTCTAATAGATAAATTGCGGATTCCAATCCACTCTCCTACCGCCCGCAAGCACTAATTTTGCCAGGAATCTGAAGATAAGACTCCTAATCGGGGCCCGATCCACTCAAAATTTCCGCCCTGGCCTCAATCACCCGGCCGGACTTCCTTTTTTTTTTAGTTCCTTTCATTCGCGCTAAATGCCTGCACAGTCACCCATCGCCCTCAAAAGCTTCTTCAACATTTAGATCCCATAACTTTCGCCATAATGCTTGATACCCGGATAATTTCGAACTTCATTCTGCGAGCTATCACCCGGACTATTCACAGTCCTTCATGTCTCAATATTACCCGGCCCATGCTTGGCCGGCTCGCAACTTCCGTGTCTTAATCCTCTTATCCTTTTATCTTGTACCTTGTAGGTCGACCACATGGCTCCCAAGAAGCAGGGGAAAACTCCAACCAAGGCTAAAGCCACCAACTCCATATCCGCCAACTGGGCGCGGTCTACGGTCACAAAGGCCAAGTTAGAGGAGCTGGTGGAGCTGGGAGTTCTTCCTCCTCAAGAAGGTATTCAATGGAGGGTGCCGGGTAAGGAGACCCGGCCTACCCCAACAAAAGATGAGGTAATCTGTTTCGTGGAACATGTGACCCTGGGTTTTCGACCGCCGGGTCACCCTTTTTTCCGTGATATCCTTAGTCACTACGGCCTTCGTGTCTTTGACATCGGACCCAATTCCGTACTGAACATTTCCCATTTTATTGTCCTTTCCGAATCCTACTTGTGCACTCCGCCAAGTCTAGCTCTTTTTATTGAGCTTTTTCAATGCAAACCGTGCCGTGAAAGCGGTGACGGGGCGCTTCTCGCTTGTGGCGGGGTTTCTATCCAGCGCCGCAAGAACTCTCTGATGCCACCCCTCACCCTTAACTCCCATGTCAAGCATTGGCAGCTCTCATATTTCTATTGCCAAGACACTTCCCCACCCGGCCAAAAGAAACTGCCGGGTTATTCGGAGGGTCTTCTTGATATTTCTGATAAGTTTAGTGCCTTCGCCCCTGACTCGGACAGGGAGGCAATTCAACCATTACTAGCCAAAATCACCACTCTCACAGCCCAAGGCCTCATCGGGCTCAACCTGGTGAAGACTTGGGTCGACTTCAGGATTCAGCCCAATTCCATCCGCACAAAGTTGATGTGCGAGTATTCAGGGGAACCTTCAGACCCGCTCCGGTACTCCGACAACATCTTCGCAGCTGTCGACACTCATAAAACCATCAAGGGTTTTTTGACAGAAAAGCTCGAGGTAATCCGGAACATATCCGGGTTAGAGCCCTTCACACTTGAGAACCCAGCCCCCAAGGTGAAAACCCGACTTTGATGCCTTTACCTTCGTTCTTTCCACTTGATACAGTTGATAACCCTTGCACTAACACCTTTCAGGCTGATGATGACTTTTGGAAAACCAATGCCTCCCCTAACTCCGAAATTCCAGAGGAGCAAGAGACTGCTAACTCGGACGAAGGTACTCTCCGAATTTTATTTGATTCCCTTGGACTCACCTTAACCCCTTCATTTCCAACCATAACTTTGATGATATCCAGAACAAGAAGATGACGAGGAAGAAAACTCTGATGGCAAAGTAGAATCCGCCAGCGACGAGGAGGAACTGGAGCCGACAATCAAAGTCGGATCCAAACGAAAGGTTCAAGAGGCCACCTCCAAGGTTTCATACCCCCTCCTCACATTCAATCCGCATTACCTTAATGATATACCTGAGCTATCTTGACGTTATTCCGCTGGCCATTCTTGAAGGAGTCGCCCATGACCAAGCGCAGGTCAACTCGAAATCACCCGGGTGACGATGCCCTTAATCCGGGTATTTCATCGACCCCCATTCGGCGGGCTGGTAATTACTCTATCTTTTTTTGGTCAGCACATTCTCCTTGAACCATTCCTGCATGACATCTAACTTGACAATTTCTAGCCTCTCCCGAGTCTGATGACGGGTTTCCTTGTGACTTTGCGGTGAACACCGGGTAAGATCCCCTTCCAGATGCTATCCCACACTTCGTCACCCTTTCCTGAATGCGTATTTAACTGCTTCCTGATAACATCTACAGGGCCACGGTCGTTGCTAGCGACCAAGAGGATATGGAAGACGAGGACCCGGGTAAGAGGAGCCCGGCTGATAAGACTACAGCCGCATCTAGCGGTGAAAAACAAACTTCGCCGATAAAACCGGACACGCAAGAAGCCGAGTATCCGATTGCTTCTCATGCAAGCAAGAAGAGAAAAGCCGCAACCTTGGGTGCAGAAGGAGTGTCGGACTCCAACGCACAAATGACCCGGGTTCCGCTTCCCTCTAAGAATAAAACTTCTTCTCGGAATTTCCAGGGCCCCGGGTCTTCTGATACGGATAAAGATTCTTTTGATCAATTGATGAACACGCTCCTCACCATGAAGGCTTCGGAGAGCGAGATTTTAGAGCGCATGGCTGCAGAGCACCAGGTAAGAGCACTTGTCATCTCATATTACATATCTAGTCCCCAAGTTCCGAGTATGACTTGTGAAAGTTATGCTTGGTACTTCACGCCATATTTAACTTATCATAACATCCAACTGGTGCTTGCATTCCTTTCTACTTACAGGCACAGATAACCCGGTCTGACGAAACTTTACTTAAGACCGAACAACTTCTTCTTGCCGAGATAAAACGAAGGGAAATCCTTGAGGATGACCTGAAAACTTTGAAGAAGGATTTTTCCAAGTGCAAGAAGGAATGCAATGCCGCTCAGACCAAACTGAAGAAACTATCGGACCAAGTGTCCGATACTTATCAGATCTTGCTTAGTAAGTTTTTGCTGTCGACTAACTTCATGCCTTTGCTCTAGCATACCCCACTCGGGATTTACTGATACGTTCTTTCTTTTGTTACAACTGTAGGTGCCAACCTTGCGACCCCGGAGGAGGACGCCGTTGTCAAGGCTAGAACCCTAAAAACCGTGCTCCGGACCTTCTTTGCCGGCACAAAATTCATACTGGATGCCATAAAGTGGCCTACGGAAGTATATCCGGGTGAAGAAAATCTCATCCAAGCCTGCTCCACTGTGCCTGGCTGGATTGAAATCTGGAAACGTTCATCCTGCCGGATTGGAATGATCCGGGCTTTCACCCTGGCCAAGGCTTTCTTTCCGAAGCTTGACCCGGCAAAGGTAATATCCGGGTTTCCCGAATTCAAGGCTGACGGTTCTAAATTTACACCCAAGGATTTCAAGGCCATACAAGCCGCAGTTCGGCCCTCAGCTACCACCTTGGCCGATAGTTTGGATCTGAGCACAATTATGAGTGCATATGATGCTGATGGCAAAGTTTTGACGGAGGAAGCACCCCCGCCTTTTGATATCTTGGAGAAATGGGCTGCTGACTCGGCTAGGAAGAGGGAGGCGACTGCGAAGAGAGAGGCCGAATTAAGATCAGGTCCATCTGCCTCTACACCAGCCGTCCCTCCGCCTGCCCGCCCTGACGCAGTGAGTCCGGGTAAGGACACCGGGAAGGCTAAGCAGCGATCCCAGGAGGCCGAATAGGGCAATACCCTCGTAATACTTTGCTTACATGATGCTTTGTACTCAAACTTTTATGCTTTTAATGGTGCGCCTGTGCACCCCTGATGCTGATGTCGTAACTTGTAGCGCACTTTTAGTCTGTGATATATTTTGCGGCTTTCCTGGCCTTTTGATAACCGTATTGATTGCCTATTCTTTGAACTTTTTCTCGATACCCGATTCTCTGTTTTTGCTCCCTTCGTAAGACTCGGTTTTCCGAGTACCAGGGGCTTTGATACGTGGACTTTTTCTTTAAGTCCCCAAGACTCGGATGGTGAGGTTTGTCGAACTGCGATAGCCAAGTAGTTTGTTTCTGTTTCGAAGTCCTCAGTCCCCAGGACCCAAAGGCCGAGTCATGGGGGTGTGGCCTTTCTCAGAGAACAAATTATTTTTACCGAGTCGCAAGCCTACAGCCATTCCGTGTGAATACTGAAGTTATGCTTGACAGTTGTTGAGTTTCCGGCTTTTAGCCTTGTACTCTGCATGAACTTGTGGTTTAGATTACCCTTTTGACTATCTTGTACTATAAGCCGGCTTTCGCGTGGATACCATGTTGTTACATCCATACGAGAACAGGGTCATGCCAGTCCCATTTGGGCTTCATGGCTGATTGTAATCGCAAGCGAACGAATCATGCCACTTTGGTGCGAGTCACATCGAGCTTAAGTAAGAAAAGTCAAGAAAATTTGGCTCCTTTGTCCAGTTATAAGATTGCAGCCATACTCGTTTGCGAATAATCGGCCCTTATAACTTATAGGCATCAAGGCCGGGTCTTTTGGGTTTATAGCTGGGCTACTTGAGCAACCAGCCCCCGAGACCTATATATACTCAACTTTCTTAATGATATTGAATTACTGATGTCATATGGATAATGCTTACTTGCAATCGGGCTGTACTGATATAGTACTTGATAACCATCTCTTTATTGATGCTAGAAGTTTTGGATCAGCAGGCCGCCTCATTAAAAACCTCCCAGTCCCCTTAGGTACCCTGGGTAGGAAAAGAGCGCGTCTGAAACCTGCCACCCGTTACATTGTTTAGTCCTTCGCGGGCACCGGTCCCAGGCTGGCTTGACCGACGCACATTCTCCACATGTTGGATTTTCTCATGATGAGTACCGGGTTTGCTAGCCAACCCGGGTAAGGTGTTTCCACGACCCGGCTGGTTGCGAGCAGTCGTGCAGCTTCTTCTTCTGTGGCAGATTGTTTGGAGGAGTCATCCTTGACAAAAGCCACCATTTTAGCATCTTGCGTTACCTTGGATTTTGTTCTTTCACCTTCAGTACTCGGCCTCTTTGATGTGGCTCTACCCTCCGGGTCTGCTTGAGCCCGGTACTGCTTGAGTTCTTCTTTTCTACAGGCCTGCTCGGCCATTGCCGCATCTCCTTCGTCGCATTCAGCTGCTATGTCTCGATTTCCATGTATGGTAATGGTCTTCTTGGGACCCGGGATTTTTAGCTGTAGATATACGTAACACGGCCTAGCCATGAATTTGGCGTAAGCCGGCCTTCCAAATAGCGCGTGATAAGGGCTGCGCAATTTGACTACCTCAAAGGTAAGCCACTCAATTCGATAGTTATCCTTTGACTCTCCAAAGGCTACCTCCAATGCGATTTTTCCCTCGGGGCATGCTGAATGACCCGGCACTATCCCATGAAAAACTGTTGAGCTTTTTTGCAGCTGAGATTCCTTGAGACCCATGCGTAGGAAGGTTTCCCAATACAGTATATTGATGCTGCTTCCACCATCCATTAAAACCTTTTTCAGCTCGTACCCATTGACTTGCGGTGCGACTACTAGTGCCAAGACTCCCGGGTGCTCCACTCTTTCCGGGTGATCCCTTCTGCTCCAAGTTACCTCCTGTTCTGACCATCTCAAGTACCTCGGGACAGCCAACGAAACTGAGTTGACCGCCTGCTTCAGTATCTTTTTGTCCTTGTTAGAGCCTCCTGTGGTATGCACATGATATTGACCCAATTGTTTGGGGTTAGCCTGGAAACCTCCTGCCCCCCCTTGGTTATTACCTTGATTTCCAGCCGCCGGATTACCAGCTGGGGGTGGGCCGTTGCCCGGGTTTGCCCCTGGACCCGGTCCTCCTCCCCGTCCTGCACCTCGCATAGCTCTGTGCACTTCCTCATTTTTCCATCTTTGTAAATCGGCGCACTGCTCTAGGGAGTGGTTAGCTGGCCTGCCATTCCTGCTGTGCTTCGGGCATGCCATCCTGAATATGTCCCAATTGTTACCCGGCCTTGGTGGACCTTGATAGTTTCCTCCATTGTGGTTACCTTCGTTGAAATTTTCTTCTGCTCTGGGCCTCGAAGACCCGGCCTCTGTGTTGGCGACAAACTCGGAGCCTCCTTCGAACGGGCGCTTGTTCTGGCTATTGCCGTTATTACCTGATGCTGATCCATTGCCGGTTCTTCCGTTATTGCTTGTGTTTGCTTTTGCCTTCTTGTCATCAGCTTCCTCTTCTGTAGTATCCGTCGAGGCGTGTTTATTGCACGCATCCATCAACTCTCCCATTGTAACTTCCGACGCATTTCGACTAGACTTCATGCGAGTTAACTTTTGCACTAAAGGTATATACTTGCATGTTTTTGCCATGGCCTGTAGTGCATCCTTAGGCTGAATATCCGTGGAAGAGTAAAGTATCTCCATAACCCGGCGCACCCAACTACGCGCCGATTCTCCCTTCTTCTGGACGCATCGCTCTAGATCATCAATAGTGAATAATTTCCTGCAGGTCCCGTGAAAGTGCTTGACAAACGCGGTCTTCAATTCCTCCCAAGATTTGATCGACACTTCCGGCAAATTGGTGAACCACAATTTTGCTGCTCCTTCCGACATCATCAGGTACATGAACTTGGCTTGGAGGTTCTCGGACGCGTTGCGAATTGACATTGCCATCTCGTAACTGCTTAGCCATGTTTCGGGATCCATAGTTGGCTCATAATTCACTACTTTCCCTGGCTCTTTGAATTTTTCCGGGTAAGGTTCAGCTCTGATACTGTCCGAGAGACACTTAGGCCCCGCAAGAACGGTTGAAGCCGGCCTGGCTCTAGAAACGTGTGATGCCGCGGGGGGCGCGGCTGGGCGCGATGCTGCGGGAAGTCCATGCGCTGCAGACCCGGCCGCGGCCCTCCGAGCCCTAGAACTGTCCACGACGGCCTGAGCTGCTGATGCTGCCTGGGCGCGAGGAGGAGGCGGCATTTGCTGCTGCTCTTCCCTCCGTCGCGCTGAACTTGTTTGGATATTCCCTTGCTGTTGACTGACGTATGGCGTCCCGTGCATACCGCTTCTGTGATCCGGGTAATTGGCTTGCTGCGCCACCGCAGTGTGCAACAGATCGATGGCTTGCCGAGTCTTCTCTGCGTGGGGCGACTCTCCCACAGGGATTTGATTCAACGCGAGCGTCGCTGCATATACATTATCCATGGGGTTATTGTAGTGGCCGGCTGGTGTGCGGAACCGTGATGGTGGTGGTGGTGGTAGATCGTTGCCGGTTGTGACTCTGGTTTGTGGTAGGGTTAACCCGGTCCGCTCATTCGCCGGATGTGTCGCTGCTGTCGCCTGTTGGGGTGCGGTTCCCTGGTTCACCACTGGTATTGGCTGGTCCTGAGGTGTAATAAATAAATTAGCCGGATTAATAACCCCGCCCATGGCTGGTAACCTGGTGTGGTGCCTTTGATGTATTCTAGACGTTTCCTCTCGGAGCCGGGTTTCCAACGCATCTAGCTCACGCTGCCGCGTGGCCATCCCTTGCCTTTCTGCTTCTACCTGCCTTCTTTGCTGTTCCAGCGCACGACGAGCCACATCCAGATCCCTGACACGCTCCGCCGCGTTTTCCGGAGTGATAACCGTTGCAAGAACCGTGGGATCTAGGATCAGATTATTATCGAATAAGGCCGGGTGGCGCGGGTTCGAAGGACCCGCCCCTGGTGCCCGGTTTCCCAGGAATCCAAACGTGTTTGCATGCAACTCCTCATCTGCCGCTCGGCTGGTTACTGATGCCGACTCTCCATCGACCCGGGCCAAAACAGGATCTCCGTTGGCCGCGCCCTGCTGCTGGGCCACTGCCTGAGCCGCCCCGACTGATGCCGCGATTGCGTTTCCTTGATTGAGATTGGCCGCGGGGGCCGCATAGACTGCAACTCGGCGTACGACATCCGGTGTTAATTCATGATGTTCTTCCTCTCCGTTCTCCTCATACCGGTTCTCTAGTAGATCCAGGATAGAGCCGGTATCATCTTCTCTTTCGGCCCGGTCGCGTGGGGTCCATGCCGGCTCCTCCGGCTGTTCCCACTCCGCGATGGGCTCTTCTGCCGGATGTGTCGTTCCAATCGATTCTTCATCATCTGATCGGGTAGACGTGGCTTTTCCTGGCATAGAATCAGATCCAACGTTGTCAGGGATCGAATTGGAAGCACATACCATACCAATGAAGACGCTGATCCGGCCGATTGTCACGACGGATCCAGATTCGAGGTGATCCGACTCCGGCCCCCAGCCGGAATCGTCCACCATCTTTTCTCCTTCGTGGTCGATGTAGATTTCGCCGATGACAAGATTCTCCATATTCTTCCGAGCTTCTCCCGTGATGTAAACACCTTTGGACGCAGGCCCCACGGTGGGCGCCAACTGTCGTGGGATAATCACGGCAGATGTTACCTGGGGTAACTGATCTTGGGGCAAGACGACACAGGCGTTTGGGAGAGGGTTTAGCTCAGAGGAAAACATGATGCAACTCGATCTGGTAGCCGGCAATCTAAGTCGCCGAGTCTCCGATCTTGATATAATAACTCAACTCTGGGATTACACTCGATGCTCGATATCACACGATATTGCTAGGGTTCTTAGATCTCTGTCTAAACTAGACCTGGGGTCGGTTTATAAAGCACCCGTACCCCCTGGCTTACTCTCCAAGGCGCATCCTGGGTCCTATCCGGACACGGCGCACAAACCCTAACTTTCTTCTACCATAACCCACAATCCGGGTTACTGGGCCTACAAGCTTGGGCCTTCACAGGTTTCCTTATCCTTAGCCGGATCCTGTGCAGCGTCCTTTGGGACGGGTTATTCCCTGGAGTATGGCCTACCGGGTTATCATCCCCCCATCACTAAGCATGGCATATTTGAGGCTCTGGCGATACACACTAACAAATCCTATGTCTGCTAGGAGCATGGAATCATGATATCTGGTTTATGAAGATAAATAGGATAACTCTATCTACTGACTCAAGATACTTTGTAAAGCATGCATCGTACGAGAAGGAAAACACTTCGAAAACATATATGGGCAGATAAGTGGTTATGTTTGCCTTGCTTCAATAAAACCAGATAAATCTTCAGGGATAAGTGCTTGACTTGGTTGTTTAGACCAAGTATTCGGCAACAGGGGGTGTCGAACTTCTCTCCGGATTCGAGGTCTACCGATAGGAGCAAACACCGGAAAGAGGGAGAACAACACTCAAAACAGGCATCGATGCAATGCTCAATATGTATGCATGAACATTTGAATGCATTAAAGATAAGCCCTAAACATGTTTCATGGGTTGCTAGGGTTCATATGTTAAGTAAACAGTTTCAGTGAATTTAGTCCCGAAATGGACCTCGGAGGCCGATTCGGGCAAAACCTAGAGGTGCGACAAGTTAAAGTGCTCAAATAGGGTTGAGAACACCATAACTAGGTTGCATTTTTCATTCTAAGCATTTTGACATATAAATTGTAATTTTCTAATTTTCTTGAATAAAAACATATTTTCTTTATTTGAAATGATTTAAATAATGCTCAAAATTCAAGTTTGTCAAAAATGTGTGCAAAAGACATAAACATGTAGATTACATTTTTCTGAACAAAATGGAATATTGAACACATTTTTCTGATTAGCCAAACAAAAGATATTGCATTTACAAAAATCATTATTTTTCAGTAATTTTAAATGAGGTGGGGTCCACGTGGCAGAATAATTTCATTTAAAAGAAATTAAACAGAAACAGGGCAGTGACGCAGGCATGATGTCACTGTGACATCACCCCGGGCCAAATGTTCACAGATGCTATGCAATTGACGAAAATAGCGCGGGATTTTGGAATCAAATGCCTCCACGGGCTAGAGCAGATCGAGAGGGAGCTGGGGGTGCGCGCGGCCAACCGAAAGGTCGCCGGAGCTCACGCCGGTGCGCTACGGCGCGGCGGCGGACGGCGGACGTCGGCTACAGGGAGAACCAGAAGGGGAGGGAGGAAACGGGAGGCACCGGAGGGTGCGGACGCTCACCCTGAGCGTGATGCCGCGGTCGGGGACGAGCGGGGCAGCGGGATTCGCCGGCGGCGAGGGAATGCCGGCGGCGGCCGTGGCGACGTCCGGTGCGAAATTAAGGCCCTTCCGGCCGTCCCGGCGGCCGTGCGTGCTCGAGGAGGTGGAGTCGGGGATGGCGGAGCTAGTGGAAAGCTCGGAGGGGCGCGGGGGAGGCCGTAACGCCGGCGTCGAGCGGCGGTTGGCGCCGGTACGGGTTAGGGTTTGGGAGAATTGTCTCCTGCGCGTGAGGATACAGAGAGGAGAGGATGAGTGCGATTGAGGAGGGGGAGGCGTACGGGGAGGCTTCTCCTCGCCCTTATCCTCGAGGGGGAAGCAGGAGGTGGCGGGGGAGGCGACGTAGTGAGCTTGCTCGTCTACTGGGCATGTCCAGAGGAAGAAGATGACAAAACCAAGTTTTCGAAAAACCCCTGGAATTACAGAAACTGCGAAAAGGTCCCTGCCCTTTTTAAAACAGCAGCTTAAAACAGATTTTGAGGGCTTTTCTGTAAAGAACAAAAATTGGCAAAAAAATAGTTTTGAGCTCCTTACAACAAGGACAACCTCACCATATTTTTGTTTTGCAAAAATTGCACAATTTTAAACCATCATTTTAGGGTGGCACTTTTAAGTGATTTTAATAAACTCCGTTATTAAATTTTAGTGCACTTGTTTTAAAACCAACATTGGGTTCAAAAATGCATGCATGACATGAAATGATCACAAGCACAAACACACAAACACTTTATTACAAAAAGGTGGATGTTCCA
>JAPCYS010000318.1:0-45495 GCA_028641055.1 Alopecurus myosuroides
GAAGCCCTACTGGCGTGATCCAACGCTGCGTTGAGCCAGAAGAAGGAGAAGAGTTCCTAAGAGAAATACATCAAGGAGAGTGTGGGCATCATGCCTCATCTCGGGCTCTGGTCAAGAAGGCGTTCCGGCATGGATTCTTTTGGCTCACTGCCTTGCAGCAAGCAGAAGACCTGGTGAGAAAATGCAATGGCTGACAGAGATATGCAAGAAAAATTAATATGCCAGCTTCCGAGTTCAAGACCATCCCTATAACTTGGCCCTTTGCAGTATGGTGTTTGGATATGGTGGGCCTGTCGTGGGATAATCACGGCAGACGTTACCGGGGGTAACTTGTCTTGGGGCAAATCGACTCTCGTGTTTGGGAGAGGGTTTAGCTCAAAGGAAACCATGGTGATATGCGATCTGGTAGCCGGCAATCAAGTCGCCGAGTCTCCGATCTGAATATATTATCTCAACTCTCGTGTTACAATGGATATTCGATACCTCGCAATTCGGCGATTGTGTTCTTACTCACGATACAACCTGTACAACCCTAACCTAGGGACCGGCTTATATGACATCCGGACCCCCTGGCTTACCCTCCAAGGCGTACTTTGAATCCTACCCGGACACTACTTGCAAACCCTAAACTTCCTTACCAGAACCCACAATCCGGGTTACGAGGCCTATGTTCCTGGGCCTTCTAGAAGCTCCTTTATCCTAAGCCGGGTCTTACGCAGCGTCCTTTGGGCCGAGTTACTCCTTGGCGTTAGCCTACCGGGTTATCATCCCTCCATCAGTAGTCCCCAGAATAGCTTGGGCTTCACGGGATCCTCCTCGAAGCGCACGCTATTCCCTGCAAAAATAACAAACATACAAATTCATAGAGGCCGGGTTAGGTTGCTTTAATAAACAGCTAGGCCTAACTCCATTGGTGGTCCATATAATAACCCGGCTTTCTCTAAGTTCATCTTTAATTTTCCGGGTCAATGTTCCAAGGAAGATGCAGAAGACCCGGCTCACTTTGCTCATTAATTGATCTGAATATCGTGGAAAGGATTCACTTCCTATCCATTCCGGATATCCTGTCCAGCACTTAACGCGCATCCCAGAAAATCAGGACGGGTATCTCTTATCCCAAAAATTTCGGGTCCCGCCCGTTGGCCTAGGTTTACTCACCCGTACCTATAAATAGGTACACGGGGGGGGGGGGGGGGGTGACCTAACCCCAACGGCTCACTCTTTCTTCTTCTTCCTCCTCACCAACACTTCCTCAACCGAGCCCAAAGAGCGCCACCACGGAGACATCGTGCGCGTCGCCGGAGCAAGGCCGCCGCCATCTGCGCTCCTCCGCGATTCGCTCCGCGCCGCCGTCAAACTCCGCCGCCGCGCCCCCAAGCTGCCCGCCGGGAATCGCACGTGGGCACCACGACTGCGCCATCTGTCGCCGTCGCATCCTCCTCCAATCCGCGCAGGTAAGATTCCTATTCCCCTTGATTCAATGAGCAATTTCTTCGGTTGACTAGATTGGATCTTGGTCCGCCACGGGCCATTTCTCGCCCCGCGCCGGATTAGGTCGCACATCTCCTCCCTAATCCATCCAATTGCCTAATGGATGACCACACATCACTCCCCTATTGCTCATATCCGTTAATTTCTCTGCGAAATCGATAGCAAAATTTCCAATCTAGATGTAGTTGACCCAGATTTCCGCGGCTGCTCATAGATACCCGGAAAATCTTCTTTTTCCGGTTGTTTTAGTTGCACTAGATACATGGGCAATCAACCTCTTTTCGTAAATACTTGCCGATACATAGATACTCCATAATTTCTGTACTGCCTGTCAATACCCGGAAAACTCATAGTTTCGATGCCTTTTACTGATACTGTTCGTGGATACTGGGACAACTCATGATTTTCGAGTCTTAACGTCTCGTGCATTTTGCTTTGTATTTTGCAGACTGAACCAATGGCTCCCAAGACCAAAGAGAAACAGACGGCTAAGCCGAGAACGACCCAATCGATATCCGCCAATTGGGCGTGATCCTCCGTGACCCAGGCCAAGCTGGAGGAGCTGGCCGAGTTGGGCGTCCTCCCCCCTCAGGAGGAGATCCACTGGAGGGTGCCGGGTGACGAGACCCGGCCCACTCCTAATCCGGACGAGGTAATATGCTTCGTCGAGCATGTGATCCGGGGGTTTCGCCCCCCGGGTCACTCTTTCTTTCGCGAAGTCCTCCGCCATTATGGCCTCCGGGTGTTCGACATAGGGCCTAACTCTATGTTGAACATAACCCATTTCATAGTCCTTTGAGAGTCTTATTTGTGCCTCCCGCCAAATTTGGATCTCTTTATAGAACTTTTCCAGTGCAAATCGTGCCGCGAAAGCGGTGACGGGGCGCTCTTGGCTTGCGGCGGGGTTTCTATCCAGCGCCGCAAGAATTCACCCATGCCGAATCTCACCCTCAACTCGGACGTTAAGCACTGGCAGCTTTCTTTTTTCTACTGCCGAGACACCTCCCCACCCGGCGAGAGGAAGTTGCCGGGTTACTCGGAGGGCCTCCTAGATATCTCCGAAACTTTCAATGCCTTTCCCCCTGAGTCAGATAGGGAAGCAATCCGGCCCCTCCTATCAAAAATAGCCATCCTCTCTGCCCAAGGTCTTCTTGGGCTCAATCTGGTTAAGACATGGGTGGACTTCCGGATCCAGCCCAACTCCATTCGCACTAAGCTGATGTGTGACTACTCGGGGCACGTCACGGACGCGCTCCGATATTCCTCAAAGAATTATCTAGCTGGCGATACCAACAATACCATCAAGAGTTTCTTGACGGAAAAGTTGGAGGTGATCAAGAACATCGCCGGGTTAGCACCGTTTACCCGGGATAACCCGGCTCCAGCGGTAAAATCCGATACTTATACACTTATCCTCATACTTTGACTTGATACAACCACTAACTCTCATTTTCATGCTTTTATCTCAGGCCGACAACGTCTTTTGGAATATTGAGACCTCCTGTTCCTCCGGAGACCCGGAAGAAGATGAAGAACCGGGTGATAATGACGAAGGTATTGTCCGGGTCTTCGATCAACTTCCCTTGCACCATTTTGCTTTCACATATCCCACTTTTTCCGACTATGCATTCTCGGCTTTCAGGGTTGGAGGACAAGGACGACAAGGAGGACCCGGAGGCCACCGAGTCCGATAAAAGCGAAGCTGAACAAGATGTAACGGTTGGGGCCAAGAGGAAAGCCAGAGGGGTAGTATCCAAGGTTCCCTACTCCTTCATGTCCTCCGAACCCTACTCTTTTGCTAACATGTGTAAACTTAACCAACAACTATCCAACTCATCACACTTGAAGGACCCTCTTCCGACCAAGCGCAGGGTGACCCGGAGTTCCCCCGGTGACGATCCCCTCAATCCGGGCATCTCCAGATCACCAGTTCGCCGTGCCGGAACTCCTCCATCTCACCCTTCCAACTCACCCCGACGTCACCCCTCCCTCAACCATCCGTTAGCCGGACAGTTCCGGGTTCCTCTATCGGGTCCTGTGACTACCTCGTCTTCCTCTAGCAGCGAGCTCCCACCAGATTATGCTGTAAACACCGGGTGAGTTTTTGCTATATGATATCCTCGAATATTTGATAACTTTCATCCACTATCGCTAACTATTTATCTTTCTTTTCCTTAGCGCCCAAGTCACACTCAGTGACCCGGAGAACATGGAAACAGATACCCGGGACACTGAAGGCCCGGTTGATGATGTACATGCCGCGACTGGCGGCCCTGAAGAAGTCAAGGGGCAAGATTTCCCCAATAGACTCGGCCAAGCAGGATACCGGGTCTCCGAAGCGTGCTGATGGAGCCGGTGATGAGGGCGCGGGAGACTTGGGTACGAGGATGGGTACCCCCACCCCCGACCCCCAGGCCACCCAGGTATCGTCTCCAAAGCCGGATCCAACTCCTACTCCGGGTTGTCATGCAGCCGGGTCTTCCGGCACCAAGCCCGAAGACATGAACTTTGCTGAGATGCTCGAGGCTCTACATACACTGAGAGCTGATGAAGAGGGTATCCTGGAGGCCCTGATAGCTAAACACGAGGTAAACTGTACCAATACTGCTTGTATACTCATATAGTCCCCAAGTTCCGAGTGAACTTATGCATAATTTGCTTGGAACTTTCACAGATAGCCGACTGATACTTTTGTTTTGTCCGACTGACATTTCTTTGGGTTTTCGCATAGGCCTACGTAATGCACTCTGAGAAAGAATTGGCCAAAACCAACAAACTTATCAAGGCGGAGACAAAGCTACGTGAATCTGCTGAGGCTGAAGCTAAGAAAGCCGGGAAGCAGGCAAAGAAATATAAGAAGAGATGCAATGCTGCAGTGAATAGGGTGAACGAGCTGTCGAGCCAGATCGCCGACACTTATCGTTCTGTGATATGTATGATTTCCCGACTGACTGATCTTTTAAATTTGCTCTGATGTTCTGGAGGATACTCGGAGTTCCTAACTTTGGATGTTTCTGCTTTTCTGCAGGGTCGGATGAAGAAATTCCGGATGTGGATGAAGTAGTTCTGCTGAAGAAGATAAAGAGCACCATCCGGCAACTCTGTGCTGGAACTAAGTGGGCCTTGAAGGCTGTGAGGTGTCCAAGCACTGGGGATGGTGGTTTGAACACGCTGCTTGCTGCGTGTTCTACCATCCCCGAGTGGATTGAACACTGGAAGCGTTCATCCTGCCAGGTTGGGGTGACCCGGGGTCTTGCATTGGCGAAAGCATACTTTCCCAAGTTTGACCCGGCAAAGCTTGTTGGCGGGTTTCCACAGTTCAACCACGATGGCTCCCCGTTTTTACCTAAGCATTACAAGGCCATTCAGACAGATGTTCGTCACGCAGCCAGCCTGATTGCCGGCAATTTGGATGTCAGCCGGATGGTGCCGCCATATGATGCACAAGATAGGGCAATGAAGACGGATCTTCCGAAGCCCTTTGATATGCTGGCACGGTGGAAGGCTGAATCTGCCCAACTGAGGGAAGAAGCTGCGAAGAAAAGGGCAGAAGCCGATACTGCGCCTGCTAGCTCCACGCCAGTTGTCCCTCCTCCTTCGCGTGCCAGTGTCACTGCTAACCCGGATGCTGCTGCTACCAAGAGTGCTGAAGAACAAGTCAAGGAGCAGGACCCGGCTGGCAAGGGCAAGGGCAAGATGGATGCCTCAACCCAAGATGCCAAGTAATCTTTACTATCTGCTGTCATCAAACGCGTCATTCGGCCAACGGGCTTTTTAAACAATTATTTTTGATGGTGCGCCTGTGCACCTTTGATACTACTATCATGGTTTGTAATACATTTTGAAACCTTAACAGCTTTCGCGGCCCTTCTGGTCCCTGGATGAATTTGATATCTATCTACTTTTGAACTTATTTATTCTTGATATTCCGACTTACTTTATGGTTCCTTTTGTGAGACTCGGTTTCCGGGTTTCGTGGGTTTTGACAGGTGGACTTTTCTCTAAGTCCCCAAGTCCCCAAGACTCGGATTTTTGGGTTTTTGAGCTTAATAGCTAAATAATTTGTTTCTTTTTTCAAATTCCCCAGTCCCCAAGGCCCGAACTTCCGAGTCTAGGGTGTTAGGTCTTTCAAAGAGAACAAATCTTTTTTGCTAAGCCCAAAACCTAGAGCCGTTTCACATAGGTTTTGAAGTTATGCTTAATAAACTGTGAGTTTCCGGTTATTAACCCTGTACTCTGCATAACTTGTGGTTTAGATGACCCTTTTGGCTCTCTTGTACTGTAAGCCGGCTTTCGCGTGGATAATCATGTTGCTACATCTATACGAAGACAGGGTCAGGCAAGTCCCATTGGGCATCATGACTGATTGTGATCATATGCGAGCAAATCATGCCACTTTAGTGCGAGTCACATCGAGCTTAAGTAAGAAAAGTCAAGAAAGTTTGGCTCCTTTGTTCGGTTATAAGCTTGCAGCCGTACTCGTTTGCGAGTAATCGACCCTTATAACTCATAGGCATCATGGCCGGGTATTTGAGTTTATAACTGTGCTATTCAAGCAATCAGCCCCCAAGACCTAAATATATGCAAACTGCTAAAGAAGCTAATGTACTAAAAAACAGTAAACAATGCTTACCTGGAAGAAAGATAAAAAGCATAACAGAAATAAAAATTGATAAAGACACATGAAAAGGAAATAATATATTGTTTAACCATCTCTTTATTGATATGAGAAAAGTTAGGTCAGCAGGCCGCCTCATTAAAAACCTTCCAGTCCCCTTAGGTACCCTGGATAGGAAAAGAGTGCGTCTGAAACCTGCTGCCTGTTACATCGTGCAATTCCACTTTGTGAATCTAGCCTGTACTAGGTATAGTAGGGACGTAGGTGAGCCACGTTCCATGGTCTTTCTTTCTCTTGCATAGATGAAGTGGTATGAGCGGTGTCATTAACCCTAGCCGACTCTTCCCTTGCATCTATCAAGTAATATGATCCATTGTGCAGATTCCGGCTTATGATGAACGGTCCTTCCCATGGCGGTGATAACTTTTGTTTTCCTTCCTTTGATTGCACCAGGCGCAGGACCAGGTCTCCTTCCTGGAAGACCCGGGTTTTCACGCGACGGCTATGATATCTCCGCAAATCCTGCTGATATATGGCTGATCTCTCCAAAGCTTGTTCCCTGTGTTCCTCTAGCATATCCACGGCGTCTTGCCGGGTCTTCTCGTTCTCCACCTCAATGTAAGCCGATACTCGAGGCGAATCATGGATAATATCACTCGGCAGCACCGCTTCTGCGCCATAAACCATAAAGAACGGTGTCATCTGAGTAGATCTGTTAGGTGTGGTGTTGATACCCCAAACCACTGAAGGTAACTCTTCAACCCATGCACCAGCAGCTCTGATACACGGGGCTCGCAACCGTGGCTTTAATCCACGAAGCAACTCCTGATTTGCTCTCTCCACTTGTCCATTAGCCTGTGGGTGAGCCACTGAGGCTATGTCCAAACGGATGCCATTGTTTCCACAAATCTTCTCCATCTCGCCAAGGGACATGTTGGTTCCGTTGTCGGTAATTATGCTGTGGGGATATCCGAACCGATAGATAATCCTTTTCAGGAACTTGACTGATGTAATTGCCCCACAATTGGTGACTGGCATGACCTCAACCCACTTGGTAAACTTATCAACAGCCACTAAGAGATGTGTCTTTTTGCAAGGTGACATGTGGAAGGGGCCAACCATATCCATACCCCAAACCGCAAACGGCCAAGTTAACGGGATAGTCTGCAATTCCATAGCCGGCACATGGGTTTGGCGAGCGTACCTTTGACATCCGTCACACCTTGCCACCAAGCGCTCCACGTCTGCTAGGGACGTGAGCCAGAAGAAACCATGTCGATAAGCTTTGGCCACAAGGGATCTTGTGGATGCATGATGCCCACAATCACCTTCATGGATCTCCTTGAGGATCCGTCGGCCTTCTTCTGGTGCTACACAGCGCAAAAAGACTCCTGCTGCACTTCTTTTGTACAACTCCCCATTGATGATAGAATATCCTTTTGCTCGTCTCAGAATTTGTCTTGCTAATACCTCCTGCTGTGGTAACTCGCCCCGTGATAGGTAGGACATGAACGGCTCTGTCCACTCGGGAACATCACGTACTGTGGCCACGAGCTCCAAATCCGGGTCTTGATTTGCCAGTTCTTCCTCAGACTCGGTTTTAACTGACGGCCGCCATAGCTCATCTAGGAAAACGTTAGGTGGAACCGGCTCTCTGCAGGAGCCGAGTCTGGCGAGTGCGTCTGCTGCCTCGTTTTTTTTCTGTCTACGTGCTCCACCTCATACCCGGAAAAACATCCGGCAACCCTGTCCACCTCTCTGCGGTATGCTGCCATGGTTGCATCTTTTCTATCCCAAGTTCCTGAGACCTGCTGTACCACAAGGTCCGAATCTCCAAAGCATCGTATCCTCTTGATGTTCATCTCCTTGGCTACCTTTAAGCCATGCAATAGGGCCTCATACTCGGCCACGTTATTGGAACAATCAAAATGAATCTGCAACACGTAACTTAACTTGTCTCCTTTGGGTGATGTTAGCACCACTCCAGCTCCTGATCCCTCGTATTGCTTGGAACCATCAAAGTGCATTATCCAAGACTCGGAGTTTGGAGCCATGGTGGGCATGCCTGTGTGGGTCCAATCGTTAATGAAATCAACTAGATCTTGAGATTTGATTGCTGACATGGGCTCATAGTTGATGTGATAATCTCCCATCTCGATCGCCCACTTTGCTATTCTACCTGTTGCATCCGAGTTTCTGATAATATCCGACATTGGTATAGAACTAACCACTGTTATGGGGTGTTCCTGAAAGTACGGCTTCAGTTTCCGGCTGGCCATGAAGACCCCGAAAACCAACTTCTGCCAATGCGGGTAGCGCTGCTTTGCTTCTGATAACACCTCACTGACGTAATAAACCGGCCTCTGGACCGGGTGATCTTTTCCATCCTCCTTGCGCTCGACGACAACCACTGCGCTAACCGCCCGGGGCCCTGCTGCAACGTATAGTAACATAGGCTCTTTAGGACCCGGAGCTGCTAGGACTGGTGCCTCAGATAGTTGCTTTTTTAGTGCCTCGAACGCCTCGTCCGCCTCTTGGTCCCATACGAATTTATCAGATTTCTTCAAGAGCCGGTACAAGGGTATTGCCTTCTCTCCGAGTCTGGATATAAACCGGCTAAGCGCTGATACGCACCCTGTGAGCTTCTGAACATGCTTCAAATTTTCCGGCTTTTTCAGACTCTGGATAGCTTTGATTTTGTCCGGATTTGCCTCAATTCCTCTCTCAGAAACGATAAAGCCGAGTAATTTCCCGGCTGGGACTCCGAAGACACACTTTGTCGGGTTAAGTTTCATCTGGTACCTTCTCAGGTTCTTGAAGTTTCCTTTAGATCATCAATAAATGTCTCTGCTTTCCTGGTCTTGATCACCACATCATCCACGTATGCGTGAACATTGCGTCCGATTTGGTCCTCAAAGCACTTCTGAATACACCGTTGATAGGTTGCGCCAGCGTTCTTCAATACGAATGTCATGGTCTTGTAACAAAAGGCCCCAAAAGGGGTTATGAACGATGTTTTCTCCCAATCTTCCTTCTTGAGCTTGATCTGATGATACCCGGAATATGCATCCAGGAAACATAATAGGTCACTTCCAGCCACTGCGTCTATGATCTGATCTATCCTTGGTAGTGCGAACGGATCCTTTGGGCAATGCTTGTTGAGACTTGTATAATGAATGCACATTCTCCACTCATTGGTCTTTTTCATCACGAGAACCGGGTTTTCTAACCAGTCCGGGTGAAATACTTCCATAATAAAGCCGGCTGTAAACAGTCGTGCAATTTCTTCCCCTATAGCTTTCCTTCTTTCTTCATTCATTTTTCTCAGGCCCTGTTTCACAAGCCTGGACTTGGGATCAACATGCAAGCTGTGCTCTGCTAGTTCCATAGAGATACCCGGCATGTCGCTGGGCGTCCAGGCAAACACATCCTGATTCGAACGAATGAACTCCACAAGTGCTTTCTCCTGCTCGCTGTCCAAGTTAGATCCTATAGCAAATTTCTTAGAGGGGTCACCCTCGACAAAAGCTACCATCTTGGTGTCTTGCGCTGCCTTGAACTTTGCTCTCTCATCTTCAGTATTCGGCCTTTTTAACGCTGTTCTGTCATCCGGGTCTACTTGAGACCGGTAATACTTGAGTTCCTCTTTTCTGCAGGCTTTTTCAGCCATTGCCGCATCTCCTTCATCGCACTCAGCCGCTATATCCCGGCTCCCATGTATGGTGATGGTCTGCTTGGGACCCGGGATTTTTAGCTGTAGATACACATAACACGGCCTAGCCATGAACTTAGCATAAGCCGGCCTTCCGAATAGCGCGTGATAACGGCTGCGCAACTTAACCACCTCGAAGGTGAGCCACTCAACCCGGAAATTGTCTTTCGATTCTCCAAAAGCTACCTCCAATGTGATTTTTCCCTCGGGGCACGCTCGGTGACCCGGTACTATCCCGTGAAAAACTGTTGAACTCTTCTGTAGCTGGGACTCCTTGAGACCCAGGCGTAGAAAGGTTTCCCAATATAGGATGTTGATGCTACTACCGCCGTCCATTAAGACCTTTTTCAGCTCATAACCATTAACCTGCGGCGCAACCACTAATGCTAAGACTCCCGGGTGTTCTATCCTTTCCGGGTGATCCCTTCTGCTCCATGTTACGTCCTGCTCCGACCATCTCAGGTGTCTCGGAACGGCCGAGGCAACTGAATTTACCGCCTTTTTCAGTATCCTTTTATCCTTGTTGGAAATTCCTGTAGTATGCACGTGATATTGTCCTAACTGCTTGGGGTTGGACTGGAAACCTCCAGGTCCCCCCTGGTTATTACCCGGATTTCCGCCTGCCGGGTTGCCGGCTGGGGGTGGGCCGTTGCCCGGGTTTCCACCCGGACCCGGTCCTCCTCCCCGACCTGCACCTCGCATAGCCTTGTTTATTTCCTTGTTCTTCCATCTCTGTAGGTCCGCACATTGCTCCAATGAGTGGTTAGCCGGCTTACCGTTCCTGCTGTGCTTTGGCGGGGAGAGCAACTCATTTAGCAGCATGAACAAGCAGCAGAAGCTAAGTGAAGAGAAGAGAGGGATTAGCTCACCTTCCAAGGAGGAAATTTTGCTCTGCGCTGATGCAGCCATGACCTCGCAGCCTTGGTGCCTATCAACGAGCGCCTTGAGTTCACCTGCAGAGAACACAAAGATTGAACAAAAGCAAAAAAAATGGGCATAAACATAAAACACACAAACCAAAATGCTAAGTACTTACTTTCAACAGAGGATAGTTTGGTGACGGTCTCAGTGACGTTCTTCTCCAGAATCTCCCTCTTGCCCTTCTCGGACTCCAACTCCCTGTTCTTGCCCCTGATAGTCCGGTGCGACCACAGGAGCTGGCGGAAAACCTTGGTCCGAGTTTGAGTGCACTCCTGCAGGGAAGAAGGAAATATTATAAGATTGGAAGATTTGGCCCGAGTAGATGGCAACTCGGTTGAGCTTTACCTACTCGGCTCGAATCTCGGGGACTGGGTAGTGGATAGAAGAGAAGGAGTAAAGTGGAAAGAAACTGGCAGCACAAGAATCCAGATAGAAAAAGGTACTTACCCGGTTGGTGTTCTCGGCGTCCTCAGCAGCCTTGCGCAAGAAGTACATTTTGTGCGCAAGGGTACTGCTGGAGGAGGACATTGCCATGGTAACAGGACCAGCATCGGCATTGTTCCACATCTGCCGGTAGTTGTCGAGGTTCTTCAGCTGAACACCGTCCCATTCGGGGCGACCGAATTTCTTACTGTCCCAATCCTTCTCGACAAAACCTATCCGATCAAGGACTATATCCACGTCTTCTGGGAACTCATACTCATCCTCTGTGGGGGGAGTATTATCTCGAATGGTCAGGGAAGTGTTCTTTCCCTTGGAACCGGAGAGGACCATGGCCTTCCGCTGCTTCAGAGCATCCAACCACTCGGCCTCTTGCGCCATCTTGATCTGGTGCTGCTCCTGCAGCTCGACCCAATATTCCGTTAAGTTGGGAGGCTTGGTGGTGCCACTAGTGTCCGAGCCGGGATCTTGTTCTTCAGCAGGGGAAAACTTGATGTTGGTATGTACCAGTTTAGTGTTCCGATTAGGGGCCTTAGCCTACTTGGGCTTGTTGAGTGGCCAGTCGGTTTTCTTGGGTGGCGGTAGCTGCTGCGCGGGTTGCCGGCTTTGCTGGGCACCAGGCGGTAGATTCTCAGAGGTCTGAGGGGTCCACTGCCACTTCTCAGATGGTTGCGGACCGGTCTGCCCTGCGCCTCGCTTGGGCTGCACCCTGGTTGGCTGTGAAGCCGTCTTTGCTGCTGAGGGTGCATGCTGCTTCTTGGAGATGGGCTCGTGAGCTTGCTGTTGTGGCGTTGGCGTCTTCTTGGTTGACGGTGCCTGCGGCTAGCCAACCGGCGCAGCATCTGGCTGTGCTTGGTCTTGGAGCGTTGGCTGCTCCACAACTTGGGCCTGCAGAGACGGGGTATCTTGCCGCTGCTCGGCGGAGGTCTCTTCGCGCTGCTCGGCAGTAGGATCTGGCCGCTCCATGGCAGAGTCTTCTTGCCGCTGCTCGGCAGTGGCATCTCGGGGCTCCTCAGCGGAGGCCTCTAGTGGTGATGGTGGTCTCTTAGTGGTGGGTTCCTCGGCATCCTGCTAAATGTTGGGCTGCGGCTGCTCTGGAACCTGGTCGGTCTCCATCTCGGCGCCAAGATCATGCTCTTCTCGAGGAGGGGAGGACATCTACGTCCTGCCCTCTGGTTGTTTGTTCCCCTGATCATCGGAGAGCTCCATGACATCTTGTGGCGCGCTTCTCTTGGGGGCTGGCTCGTTGGTGGCCTCGGCGTCGAGTGCAACACTGAAGTAAGATAAGCAGAGAAGAAGGAAAATCAGAGGAATGCAGAGAAGAAAGCCAGGGAGAAAACAGTAAAGATCATAGAAGGAAAAGGCTAAGTTCAACTCGGAAGCACTTACCCGTCAGGAGTGGGACGCTTCTTGCGCACTATAGTCTTCTTGTTACCTGCCTTCTTCTTTATCTTCTTGGCAGGGGGCTCCAGTGCCCCGCTACCCGTTCTCTTCCTGGATTCGGTGGGGGCAGCCACGGAAACAGGTGCCACATCCAGTGGTTCCTCCCCCTCTCCGAGTTCCGTTTCATCTGTGATTGAAAGGAGCAAAGGTTAAAGTGAGAAAAGAGAAGGATCAGGGCGCGCTGCAAGCAAGCAAACAGGTGAACTCGGTCACCTTCTTCATCATCTGACCAGTCCCGGATAGAGGCATAGTCTCGGGACTTACCGTCCTGGCCAGCGTGGGGGATACAGAGTGTATCCTAGATGTCGAACATTGTTGTGTCGTCCTTCGTCTGGTCTGGCTTCCAGTTCCTCTCGAAGACGGCGTTGTCTTCTTGTTTCTGGCGAGCGATATGCTAAAAGTTGCAAATATAAAGCACAATGAGCTAAGTCTCAACAGAGGAATCATACTCGGTCTAGCGTGCAAACATCAAGCACAAGATGCTAGAGCCTAGAGGAAAGAAACGAGTAGATGTGTAGTGGATAGAAGAGAAGGTGTAAAGTGGAAAGAAACTGGCAGCACAGGAATCCAGATAGAAAAAGGTACTTACCCGGTTGGTGTTCTCGGCGTCCTCAGCAGCCTTGCGCAAGTAGTACATTTTGTGCGCCAGGGTACTGCTGGAGGAGGACATTGCCATGGTAACAGGACCAGCATCGGCCTTGTTCCACATGTGCCGGTAGTTGTCGAGGTTCTTCAGCTGAACACCGTCCCATTCGGGCGGCCGAATTTCTTACTGTCCCAATCCTTCTCGACAAAACCTATCCGATCAAGGACAGTATCCACGTCTTCTGGTAACTCATACTTATCCTCTGTGGGGGGAGTATTATCTCGGATGGTGAGGGAAGTGCTCTTTCCCTTGGAACCGGAGAGGACCATGGCCTTTCGCTGCTTCAGATCAGCCAACCGCTCGGCCTCTTGCGCCATCTTGATCTGGTGCTGCTCCTGCAGCTCGACCCAATATTCCAGGAAGTTGGGAGGCTTGGTGGTGCACTAGCACCCGAGCCGGGAGCTTGTTCTTCAGCAGGGGCAAACTTGATGTTGGTCTTTAGGGTTTAGGGTTTAGCGTGCAAACATCAAGCACAAGATGCTAGAGCCTAGAGGAAAGAAACGAGTAGATGTTCTACTCGACCTAGCGTGCAAACATAAAGCATAAATTGCTAAGGCCTAGAAGAGAAAAACAAGTAGGCGTTCTACTCAGTCTAGCGTGCAAACATAAAGCACAAAATGCTAAGTCCTGGAAGAGGAACGTGAGCAGAAGTTCTACTCGGCCTAACAAGCGAACAGAGAGTATCTGCGGCTAAGTCCCAGACAAGTATGCAGGTGAAGGCCCTACTCTGAACAACATGCACCCATAAAGTATAATAAGCTAATTTCTAACAGAGGAGATCTATCCGGCATCAAATGCAAACATTAAGCATGTTGGGATAAGCCCAAGGAAAGATGGCTAAGGAGTTCTCTATTCGGTATAAGAGAGAAATTAAGTGTGCAAGGAGAGAAACTTACCTGAGGAATGCGCTTGGTGCGGCTATACGGCATGAAGCCGTAGAACCAGTTGTCCGTGAGCGTGGTCCGGAGGATGGACTTGGCCCAGATCGCCACCTCCGCTTTGGAGAGCTCGAAGGTGGACGCCCGGGTGTAGTCGCGGGGGCCGCCCATATAGCACATCTTGTGCACTCGGTGTTGGAGCGGGAGGACTCGGCGCTCCACCCAGCAGGCCACCGGTTCATCTTGGAGGAGTCCTTCCTGCACCAACATTTGCAGGCGGTCGTCAACCTGGTTGGTGTCCTTCACCGTCTCCCTGGGGTGGTAACCCCAATTCCGCATCTCGGCGGGGGCGACATTCTAGAACTCGGGAAGCTTGATCAAGTCCACAGCTTCCTCTCCTACTGCGGGAGGGTCGTTCTTCACGTAGAGGAAGCCCCTTTGCCACTTACGGCAAGTCTCCAGGCCAAGTACCCGCGGGTGGTACCCAGTCGTGCGTTGGAGCATCATGGCACTACCCGTCTGGGTCATTTCCTTTGGGGCAGTTGGATTTGAGGGATTGGGGATACTTTGCTGGCGGAGAAAAAAGTACATGGCCCATGTGTGAACGGTGGGATAAACACCAAGGAAATCTTCGCAGACGGCGGCATGAGTGGAGAGCATGGCCACCGCGTTTGCGGGTAGGTGGTGCGGCTGGAGGCCGAAATGGCGCAGAAAGTCCTGAATGAATTTGGAGATGGGAAGCCCAAATCCACGCTTGAAGTGGCTTAGGAACACGACGTACTCACCGGGTTCAGGAGTGGGAACAAGCTACTTCCCTTGAGGGCGGCAGATGACGCCGGGAGGGACTCGCCGCGTGTTGACGAGCCACTGGCAGTCCGACGCTTTCACGTCGGAGCCCTTCCAGCGTGCGCGCGGCGGCATCACCTCCTCCTCGTGCAGATCTCCGGCGGTGTTCTCGATCTCCATGGCGGTTCCTTCGGTGAAGAGGCGGGCACGTCGAGGACAGAGACGAAGGCCGGAGGCGGAGGCGCACGGGGATGATCTCTCTCTCTGTGCGTGGAACGGCGGTGTGCGGCGAGCTCGCGGCGGCGCTAATTTCCGCTGCGGAGGCGAAGGCAAAGATGAAGCGCGAGTGGGGAAATTGCGAGGAAAGAGGTACTGAGGACGGCGCGGGGGTATTTAACCCGCCTCGATGTGCAGTTATCAACTGGATCAATTGTGGGCAAGATCGTTCGGAGTGGGAGTTAACGCGCCTGTTAGAAATGCACACAACGCGAAATCGGCGCGTAACGGGCGCAATTAATCCCACGACGCGCGTCGTGGGCTCTCGAGTACATGCGCGAGGTGACACAACGGCCTGTGGGCCCTGAGCGCAGTGATGGGCGCGTGCCGCGCAGTAACGCCAGAACCGAGGCGTCGGGGGTACGGATGCGTGACACGTGCCCACCCTAGACATGAGAAGATAGAGCTGCTCTGGATTGAGCGGTAGAGTGTTGAAAATTTCACTAAGTGTTGGGTTCCCGATGGAATGCAGCATCGCGCGGTCTACTCGGTGCCGAGAAGAAAAATATGAAGGCCATAATAAGAAAAGTCCGAATAAAGATTATGGGCATCCGAGTTGAGCAGCAATTCGGCCACCCTTCAGCATGGAGACAATTTGATTAAAGCTGGCAGGGCCCAACAACCAAGTTCGTCGGACTCTACCAGCTTCGGGGACTGATGTCGGGGGGCTACCCCCGAGTAGGGGTAAACTGGTGGTAAAACAGTGATCAATGTATGGTTTGCCGGGTAGGCGGCTACCCGGGTATCCGGTATCCGGTAGACGCTACTCGGTGATAAGTACTGAAGGTCAAGAGAAGATAACACGTGATGTTCTGGATCAAACGGGTAGAGCTCGGGTGATCCGAGTAGATGCAAAGCTATCCTATTCAGGCACAAAGTCAATGGAGCAGTTGTGGGAGACCCCGCGTATCCCGCAGCCGTACAGGCGTGTGGTTCAACTTACTAGGAGCATGATTATCCGCGCTGAGGCGTGGGCACAGTACGGGTAGGTGCCTGTCGAGTCATGTCACTGACAGGGGGGACATGACATGTGAGTGACCTACCCTAAGGGTCCGACAGGGTGGACAAGACCTATCAGCCGAACGGCGCGGCGACTTTCGGCACGGCGTCAGCGGGAACACGGAGGCGTGCGCCGTTTGCACAATGGTGTTGTCACTTCGTGTACTTTTAAGTGTAGTTTACTCGCTCGCCTCTAGTATATAAGGTGGCCAGCCCCCTCCTGTGCGAGGGACGTTGGATCTAGGCGCATTTATTGTGAGTCTTAGCAGCACAGAGAGAGAGAGCTAGCAGTTGGCTACTCGGTTGTGAGTAGGCTAGAGAGAGTTTGTGACTTCGCTACTCGGTTGAGCTTTATACAGAGAGGTAGGCAGGAGTAGGGGTGTTACCTCCACACGAGGGCCCCGAACCTGGGTAGATCTTGGTGTTTGCAGTGTTTCTGAGCGCGTCTACTCGACGTGCAATCCCTCCCCGAATATCTACAGCGTCCATCGGCCCCAAACATTAGCCACCCTATGGCATCTGTCTTTACCTCACCACGACAGAGCCACAGGGTGGCCACACCATGGGGTGGCGCGGGTCCCCCTGGCCACGCCACCTAGGGGTGTGGGCCCCCTGGCCACCTCCAGGCATCGCCATTTCGACCATATATACTCCACGAGGCATAAACCCTAAAAGAATTGACCTTTTTTTTTTGCAAAATACATCCGTAGCTCCGCCGCCGCCGCCGACAAGTTTCAGGGGACAGATCTCTGTTCTGGCACCCTGCCGGAATGGGGAAGTGTCCCCGGAAGCCATCTCCATCGACTCCACCGCCATCTCCATCGCCGTTGCTATCTCCTATGATGAGGAGGGAGTAGTTCTCCCCCGGGGCTGAGGCTCTACCGGTAGCTATGTGGTTCATCTCTCTCTCCCATGGTGTGATCTTTATGTGATCATGAGCTTTGTAATCTAGTTGAATAAGTAGATTGATCTTCATATGTTATGCTACTCAAGTGGTTTTGTTATCTCCGTAAGCACTTTGATCGCGGGGTAAAGGTGATAGTGTGTGCACTGTGTGGTTTAGCATGATATTTATATCTAGTGTTGGAAGATGAACCTATGAAATTGTTGGCGTTTGTTTACTAATCAATGGCGCTCGTAGTGACATTGGGGTGCCCTAGAGAGGGAATATAAACTTGAGGAGTGTTGTTTAAGCCCTACGCAATTATTAGTGTTTGTTATTCGACCGGAGAGTGGTTCGGAGTAGCACAGTGAAGAGATGATATTTATGCATTCATTTATGTGAGCATTGTTGAGAGTGTCCACTAGTGAAAGTAGGATCCCTATGCCTTATTTCCAAGCATTGAAATACCGTTTTCCGTATGTTCTGCTACATGTTTGCTTGCTGCCATTTTTATTTCAGATTGTTATTATCACTTATAATCATCCATATTACTTGCGTTTTACTCTCTCTTCGCCGAACTAGTGCACCTATATACCTGACAAGTATATTGGGTGTGTTGGGGACACAAGAGACTTCTTGTATCTTGATTGCATGGTTGCTTGAGAGGGTTATCTTTGACCTCTACCTCACTGAGTTCGATAAACCTTGGGTAATCCACTTAAGGGAAACTTGCTGCTGTTCTACAAACCTCTGCACTTGGAGGCCCAACATTGTCTACAAGAATAGAATCGTGCGTAGACATCATAGCCCCACAACCAGCATGGTCCTGGATCTTGGAGACCATCTTCTTCAGGTCATGTCTATCCTTATAGGCCACATGGTTCTCCTTATGCACCACAATCGTCATGCCCAGAATGTTGCGCTGAAACCATGACAACTTCTTCATCTCATCCTGTGTCTCTTCCTTGCTAGAACGGCGAGAGGGAGGATCTGCATTCTTCCTCCTGGACCTAGGAGCAGCCTCAGCATAACCCATGGGGTTGTCAGTGTCAGGACGGTGAGAGGACAGAACCAACTCTTCAAAGGAAGAGGTTGGTGGCCTAAGCCACCATGTAAGATAACATGGTATGTCACCGCGAAGATATATCTTGGGTACATTGCGAATCTCAAGAGAGATATGCAATTTTGCTTCTTAGAAGACCAACTCACCAAAGAACTACCACGGAATTGGCAAGCCCCGGAAGTGGACTTCCTATCATCTTGATCACCCGCCCAATCGGAATCCGTATAGCCCTTGAGAGAGAATTGTGCCCCCTTTGGGTACCACAAACCAAACCTTCATGTATGAACCAAATACCAAAAGATCCTATGGACTGCCACTAAGTGGCTTTCCTTAGGAGCCGCTTGATACCTTGCACACACACCTACACTCAAAATGATATCGGGACTAGATGCACAAAGGTAAATGAAAGAACCAATCATAGAATGATACAAATTTTGGTCCACATCTTTACCATCCGGGTTATGCTTGAGGTGGCACTTGACTTGCATAGGAGATGACTTTCTCTTTGAATTTTGGAAATTAAACCTCTTGATCATGTCTTGGATATACTTGGCTTGATAAATGAAAGTACCACGATCCAATTGCTTGATCTCAAAGCCAAGGAAGAATTTAAGCTCTCCCATCATAGACATCTCGAACCTGTCAGTCATAAGCTTTGAGAACTCATTATTGAAAGCTTGGTTAGTTGAGCCAAACATCATATCGTCCACATAGAGTTGGCATATGAAAATCTCTCGCTTTACTCTCTCTGTGAAGAGAATGGGGTCGATCTTCCCAACTTCAAAACCACGGTCATCCAACAACTCTCTAAGGTGCTCATACCACACACGTGGTGCTTGTTTAAGTCCATAGAGCGCATTATCGAGCTTGTAGACATGGTTAGGAAAGTTGAGATTCTCGAACCCTGGAGGTTGCTTAACATATACCTCCTCTTTGAGTGGACCATAAAAGAGAGCACTTTTAACATCCATTTGTTGCAATTTGAAATTATGCGAAGATGCATAAGCAAGAAGGATACGGATGGACTCAAGGCGAGCCACGTGAGCATAGGTTTCATCAAAGTCAATGCCTTCAACTTGAGTGCAACCTTGAGCTACCAATCTTGCCTTGTTCCTTATAACAATGCCATGCTCATCTTGCTTGTTCTTGAATATCCACTTAGTGCCAATAACATTGTGGCAATCTTGGGCTTCTCAACTAATCTCCAAACCTTGTTGCGCTCAAAGTTATTGAGCTCATCATGCATAGCTTCAACCCAATCGAAGTCCTCAAGAGCTTCAAACACTTTCTTTGGTTACACCATAGATATGTGAGCTTGATGCTCACTAAAATGTGCCAATTGCCTTCTTGTGGATTTTCTAGCTTAAACATCTTCCAAGACCTTTTTGTCTTGGGAATCAATAAGCTTCAAAGCTCTTCTTATCCTCGTAGCACGACGGGCTTCGATCTCCTCATTATTGCGAGGAGGGATCACTTGATAATCTTGATTAGTTGGGTCCCCGTCTTGACCAACTTGGCCTTGATCATCATCATCATCAACAACTTCTTCAACACTAGCTTCAACTTGAGGAGAGGAGGATGAGGATGCTTGATCTTGGCCTTGACCTTGACTATCATGAATGATAGGAGTGGTTGCATCTTGCGTAGTAACTTGGTCAATAAGTGGAGGGTCTTCAACATGTTCTTGGGTAGGTGCATTACTTGGCTCCTTGGCATGTTCTTCTATTGTAGAGGAGGGCTCCACTTGGGTAGAGCATAGTCCTTCTCGAGTCGCCATAAGGTGTCCCTCGATGGGGCGGAAAAATCCCACACCCATCCTTCCTATGGCTTCTTGAGGCATTTCAACATCTACATTAGAAACATGAAATTGCGCCACTTGGCAGCCATCATTTTCCTCGAAAACCACACTACAAGATTCTATGATAATCCGAGAGGCTTTTTCAAAGATTCTATAAGTGTGGGATTCATCACCGTAACCAACAAATATACCCTCAATAGTTTTGGATTGAAATTTCAACAACCTAACACCCTTGATCAAATAGAAGCACTTACAACCGAATACACGGAAGTAGGAGACGTTGGGCTTGTTGCCGATGAGGATCTCATTTGGAGTCTTGTCCAAGTCCTTGCGGATGTCGAGGCGGTTGGAGAAGTGGCATGCGGTGGATATGGCCTCGGCCCACAAATATTGGGGAGAAGAATACTCCGCCAACATGGTCCTTGTAATATCCAAGAGAGCGTGATTCTTCCTTTCGGAAACACCATTTTGTTGAGGAGTGTAAGTGGCAGAGTATTGATGATGAATGCCCTCTTCACTAAGGAATTCATTCAAAGTGTAGTTTTTGAACTCCAAACCATTATCACTCCTAATAGCTATGATTTGCACATTGTGTTGACGTTGCACTTGGTTGGAGAAGTCGATGATGGTTTGTTGAGTCTCAATTTTGCACTTGAAGAAATGAACCCAAGTGTATCTTGAATAATCATCGACAATCACCAAACAATACTTCTTGCCACCAAGACATGCCTCGGGCACGGCACCAAAGAGATCACCATGGAGAAGCTCCAAGATCCTCTTTGATGAAATAATAGTGTTGGCCTTCTGCGAGATATCATGCATCTTTCCTTCAACACACGACCTACAAACGCGATCTTTGGAAAAGGAAACATGTCCTTTTAGTCCGAGAATAAGGCCACCTTTGTGAAGACTTTGCAAAGTTCTCATGTTGACATGGGATAAGCGGCGATGACACAACCACCCCACGTCCGCCTTTCCGAAAAGACACATTGATTGAGAGTTGGTAGACTTCAAAAAGTCCACCACGAGCAACTCATTTTCAACATGTCCCACGTATGCAACGTCAAGAGTCTTGCTCCTCAAAAGGACCACAATATCTTCATCAAAAAAGACGGAGAAACCCATCTTTACAAGAGAGCGGCGGAAAGTAAATTGAAACCAAGGGATTCGTCAAGCATGACGTTCACGATAGTGATATCGGGAGCAATCAGAACCTTGCCAAACCCCGATACCTTAGACGAGGACGAGTCTCCATACGTGACGGTTCCTTGAATGTCATTTGGGCGCAAATCCGTCAAAAGTTCTTTGCTTCCGGTCATATGACTAGTGAATCCACTATCATCCATTTAGACCCACCGGAAGCATAGTCCTGCAAGAGATTATTGACTAGAGTTAGGACCTGAGGTGGGCCCCTTCATGTTAGCAACAAGGGTCTTTGGAACCCAAATAGTATAGTCAATGTAACCCTCAATAGGACCAACATATTTAGCTTTCACAACACCATAATAATCAACATATAACAAATGGTGTGGATTGTTAGTTCCCGCGGAGATGCTATGGGTAGTGTTGTCCCTCATGACACTACTACTCGAAGAAACATTGCTTGCTTGTGCGGGAGTGCTACGAGTAGTGTTGTCCCTAATGACAATACCACCCGAGGCACCATTGTTGGCCTTCTTCTTGTTCTTCTTCTTGGCAACATAGCCAAGACCTTGCTTGCCCACTTGTGGCCTTGGAGCACTCAATTATGGTCTAGTAACAACCACATGAGGGCTAGGGGCCACCACTTGTCGGGTAGAGACCACAACCTTCTCAACTTGAGGGCCTTTGCCCTTGAGCCTTGCAAGCTCATCTTTCAACCTAGCATTTTCCAAAATAATATTTGCATGATCACAAGAAGAAGTATATGTGCTAGGGTTGTTAAGTTGATTAAGTTGAGTTTGAAGTTGTTCATGCAACTCTTTGAGGGAAGAATGTTGACTCTCCAAAGCTTTGTGAGCCTTGGTTAGTTTTTCAAACTCCTCTGTTAGTTTACCATGACCAACACCAAACTCAACCTTATCCTTTTTAGCCTTTTTATATTTAGCAATTGCAAGGTCACGTTTCTTAGTGATATTAGAAACAAGTTCATTATGTGTTTCTTCAATAGATTCAAGTTCCTCCTCAAGACAGACTCTACCATCATGCTCTTCCTCAAGAGTCATAGAGAGGGATGCAATTTCATACACATCCCTTCTCTCAATCTCACCTTTCTTCTCAATAGCTTCATGGGCCTCTCCCAATTGGATCATGAGATGGTCAAAGTACTTCTTGGTCTCCCCTTGTACGTTAGACATAAAACGTTCCAAAGAGAGAATTTCATCTTCTATTATAAGACTAGTAAGGTTTTCAAGTTCACTTGGGGTCTTAGAGATGGGAGAAGGTGATACCTCCGAGGACTTAGCCATGAAGCACTTGGCATTAGGGTGAGGATTATTCTCATTGGGGGATTAAAATAGAGATGAGGATGATGGAGTAGAAGCAATAGAAAGAGGGACCACTTCACTTGTGGTTTCTTCTTCTTCGTCACTTCCGGAATCATATTCCTCTTGAGTCACTAGCACAAACTTTGTGGGAGACTTCTTGTTGAATGGTTTCTTCTTGAAGTGAGGTTTCTTGTAGTCAACCTTGGACTTGTCCTTGCGAATGAGCTTGCCACTATGGAGTTCTCTATTTTCATAGGGACACTCCGCAATGAAATTGTAACATCCCAAGTATGAAAAACCACCCCTAGCATGTTTGTTTCTTGTTTTATTAAAGTTTTGCATCATGTCATCATACTCATTACTCATTGCATTTGTTTCTTATTTGGTTGCATCTGTTTTCAATTGTTTTCTATTAAAATTCAAACCAATATTCAAACCTTTGATTCATACTTGTTATGTTACAAGTTTTCAAATAAATAGTTCAACTAAAAACCTCAATTGTTTCCAATTAATCCAGTTGGTTCAACTGCTAAAAATGGTGGCTTTTAATCAATCACTTAATTCAAATGATTATTCAAATTCAAATACATTTTTTCAAACAGCAACCTTTTGGAATTAATGGTAATTACACAACAATTATAATCACTTGCTTCCAATTAAAACTATATGTTCACCCCATTTAAATTATGTTTGCAATAATCACTTAATCTCAAAATAATTTAAATTGGAATCAAATTTCAAACAGCACCCAATTGGAAAATTATGAAAATTACCCAAAACAATTCTAATCCCTTGTTTTCATTTTTTTAAACTAAAGGTTCAACCCATTTTTAAACCTTGTTTCAAATAATTCAATTAATAATAAAATCCATTCAAATTGAACCAATTACAAACAGCAATTATATTTTGAAATTCATGGAAAATAAAAGTGGTCAAATGGTTACTGACACAATAAATAACCAACCCAATTTTTTCTATAATTTTCCTACCTCAAAATTCCTTCTATTTCTTCCATTTTCCATTTCTGCAAAAAAAAAAAACAGAAGGAAAAAAAATTAAAAAAAAGAAAAACGCTTCAGTAAGGGGGGGGGAGCAGCAGGCCCAGCCCGTTTTCTTCCTTCCCCTGGCCCGATACCGGTTCGCCCCGCGCTCCTTCTTTCTTCCCCGCGTACGGCACGCCATCGGGCGGTGCCACGGCGGCACAGTAACGCGCCGACGGCCATCCTCGCCCCTAGCCCCCTATATCTACCCCCTAGGACCCCCCGAGCTTGCCCTAGACACCTACTCCCTCCTCCCTCGAGCTCCGCCGCCGTTCCACTCTCTCTGCCACCCTCCACCTCACCTCTGAACCTCGCCCCGACGAGCCCTCCTCTGAATCCATGGACGCCGCCGCCGCTGCCGTGCGCCACCATCCATCCTAGCCACGGGAATCGAACCGCCGTATCCTCCTCGTCCTCACCGACACCTCTGCGAGCCCGGGAGCAGCTTGGATCGCCGCCGCCGTCCGTGTTGCCGCCGCCGGAGTCCTCCCCGAGCCGCGGTGAGCTCCACCGTGCTCTCTCTCCCTCCTGCTCCCTCTCTGTCGCGAGCACGCGCTTGCACTCGCACATCACCGCAGCACCCGCACTCGTCCACGCACGGCAACGAGCACAGCAACCACGGCACGCCGCCGTCCGCCGCGTAGTGTTTCCGTCAGGTTCAGAAAGTTGCGGTCTTTCGTCAGTTTCAGATAGCAAACATGAGCTGAATGATAACCTGTCCGCGTTGCGTTTACTGACAAGAACGAAAACGCACTGCAGTGGTTGCAGTGCTTGCGCGCGCACCGCAGGGCACAGGTTCGAGCCCTGGCTCTCGCGATTAAAACCAACATTTTTGCGCGAGCCACTGACAGACTGGCCCCCTTTGTCAGTGGGCTGTGCTGCCACGCCAGCACACGCGGGCCACCGTTGGCCCCTGGGCCCTCTGTCAGTGGCTGTGTCCAGCCACCGCTGAGTAACAAAAGTTTTGCAACCTTTTCTGTTTCAAATTAAGTCCTTTTTCATTTACAGTTTGGTCCTCAAATTTAAATTGCTAATAACTTTTATTTTATAAATCCAAATAATAAAAGTAAAATATGTTTGTTGGACCAAATTTCATTATCTATCTATTTAAACCATTTGTAATCTGTTTTGAATAATTCAAATGCATTCAAATTTCAAATTCAAACAATTCATTTGTAATTTGAGTAATTTCATAACTAATTCATACTTAATCCAAATAATGCAAATAAAATATGTTTTCCATGCTATTTCAAACCATCTTTTCAAATATAAATTTTGTTTCATGTTTTGAATAATTAAAATTGCTTAAATAATTTAAACCTTGTTTAAATCATTTAAATTTGCTAAATTCATAACTTGCTCAAATTAAATTATTTTGAACATGTAAAATATGTTTTCAAACTAGAAAAGTATAAAATTTTCAAACATGAATTTGAATTCATGTTTTGAGCAAATAAAAATTCAAATAATATTCAAACTTGTTTTAAATTCATTTAAAACTTGTTTAAACTTGTTTAATTCATAATTAAATCATTGTAATTCCTTTTTCAGTAATTGAAACATGTAATCCACCTAAAATTGTGTGTTCTTTTCAAATATGAATTTTGTTATTCATTTTGAACAATTTAAAGTGGTGAAAACAACAAATAATTGTGCAACACCTTTAAGTAACCAAAAATTCCCTAACTTAATAAATAAATTTATAAATTGGTAAACCCTATTTCCAATTGGTTCTATTGTTGTTATTTTGTTGTTTTCCTCATCCATGCATCATACTAAACCACTTTCACCTGTTGGTTAGTTGGAAAACAAATGTTCCAACCTTAAATCATGGGCTTTTCGTATGCAATCCAAAATTGCAAATGGGTCCATTTAAATTGTGTTACCATGTCCACTAGTTTATTTTGATGCATCCAATAACTTGATCATGCATCATCCCATGATTGTGCACTATGCCATGTTATTGATTGTTTATCTCTCTGCGTTGTTTGTTTGCTTCTTCTCGGATAGACGACGACGTTGAGACAGACGATACTTACGACACCCCTTCTGAGGATCTAGCTCAGTACCAGGCTACTGAGTTTGCAGGCAAGTATCACTCACATGAACCACTGTGTTCCTTTCAACATTGGTTACCGATACTTTCCGTTGTCCATTTTGCTGGCCCTATGAATAGTTGTTTCTGTTACGAACCTATCACATGTTATCCCTTAACCATGATATTGCCTCACCTCCACACCTAAAACCCTTTGCTTGTTGCCCGTGTCTTACTAGCATGCTTAGGGTTGTTTTTGCTCGAGTCTGTTACCCGTTACTTTCTGTTACTATATTTCTATCATGTTCTGGGGCTCGATGTTAAACAACAACCTGTTAATTTTGAGGTAATAATAAATTGCTGATAAGGCACCGCCAGGAGGCCCGGCGTGGCTTTGCGGCCTGCTAGTGTCAACCCTAATTAGGAAAAGGGTCTTGTCTACTGATCCATGATGAGCGCACTATCCGCATGTGGGAAGCGTGTATGGGCGCCCCCCTCAATTTGATTCGATTCGCATCTCGTCCAAATCGCCACACTTAGTTCGGGCTTTCCATTTGATGCACGCATATGCAGGTACGAACCCGAGGCCAGGGTGGAACTTTTGTAGTCGGCATTTAGGGCCTCGTGGTCTTCCAGTGCTATGAGGGTCCCCTTTTCTTCGTGGGGCTCGATTAGCCGCGCACGCACAGCACGTGGTGCTTTGGGCTTGATGCGAAGAAGAGTTGAGTTGTGTTGAGTGCCCCGCTTGGTGGAAGGGCCCTTCCATCTGGCGGGTTATTCTTACGTGTACGGCTAAATTGGTGCACCCCTGCAGGGATAAATCTTCTCGAGAAGCCGTGTTTTCCGCGGTTATGGTTAACTTGGTGAAAGTACTGGCTAACAAGTACTCAGAACAACTTACACCTAACTAATGATAACTTGACTAGTAATAGCTTTATTGCCACAATAACTTGATCCATCATTAATCCAACTGTGTGAGTTTACCCTCGGATTGCTTCTTTGGATAAGGGGCGAGATCCAGGATGGGTTTGTTTGGTGGTTAGTTATAGTTGGTTACGATACGCTATCTTATCCCCTTTCTGTTAGCCGGAAGTTATATCATGTTCTGTAGTTGGTTAGTGCAACCAGTTGCAGCATCTTTTACATCCCCTTTCTTCCGTTGAACCCAAGGCATCTGTGCTTGGTGTTGACGGGTTACACTTTGGTGAACTGTGAGTCTTGCTTGCCAGTACGTTTATGTATTGACCCCTTTGGGGCTGTGGTTTCCGCAGACTACGCTTACGAGGATCCCCGTGACGGCTACTACGTGGAGTTTGACGAGGCTGCTGACGAGTAGATAGCGGACCTGGGCAGGATCCGAGACATCGTGGATGGGCTCCGTCTTTTCGTTTCCGGCTTCTTAAGCCTATTTGGATTTGTCTGTACTCAGACCCTTTGAATGCTTCCGCTGAGATGTAATGATGTTATGTTGGGACGTGTGTCCTCTGGATGATTGTATTTGCTATCTCTGCTCTAGTGAGAGCTATCTGCAACTTATTTCAATCTTTTGTGTCTTAGAGATATGTTGTGCTATCATTCTGTTAAACGCCGTTGACGTACCATGTGTGTATGGTATGAAGTACGTCAATGGTAGTGTCCTGATTTCTATGGGATGGTTTGCGTAGACGATGAACAATAGGGTTGGTTGTCACACATACGTGTGTTGGCCTACTCGTAAGAGATGTGGGTGCCGGTAAGCCCCGTAATCCAATCAACTACTGTTCAACGGAACTGCGAGTATCCTCTAGAAGTCCGGGTGCGACAGAAATGGTGCTTATCTTGACAATTGAAGCAAGACCTCACTCGTTGAGTCCCATCATTGCCATAGAGAGACTTGGTCTTCTCCTCAACATATTTCTTGGCCTTGGGAGGATTGTTCCAAAAAAAATTGCATGGTAAGAGCAATGATATCCTTGAGCACGAGATCATATTCTTGATCCTTCAATGGAGCCAAATCCACATGGATCTCTTCTTCAAACTCAACCTCTCTTGACACAACCTTGGCCTTCAAAGCAACGGATGCCCCTTTGTGCATTCTTATGGCCCTAGCACGGTTGTCAAGAGCATTCTTGGTTTGCACTTGATAGGATTACATCTCTTGCATAACTTGGGTTGAGGTCAAAGAAGCAAAGTCATGTCTTCCTTGAATGCTCTTCAAGTCCGCGGGCTCAAATGGAATGAGAGCAATCATGTACTTCCTTTTGATTCAAGCATCATCAATGTACTTGGCACCAACATTGGAGAATGCGATGGCAAGAGTTTTGAGCCTTCGGTACATGTATTCATGGTTCTCTCCATCATGCATATAGAACCCTTTAGCCTCATTGCTCAAGTCATCATACCTATTCCTTTGCATGCTCTCATTGCCCACAAACATGAAGACAAAAGCATCCCATGTTTCCTTGGCGGTGGAATATTGTTGAAGATGCGGCATGTGGTTAGGACCCACATCTTGTTGAAGAATTTACAAGGCGGTGTAGTTGAGTTGACAATCTACGGCTTCTTTTCTTGTTAGGTTCTTGGGGTCATGAGGCTTGTATCCATCACGAGTAACCCTCCAAAGCTCTATACAAGAAGAGTTCAAGTGAGTCTCCATGTAATATTGCCATTCACGAAAAGAAAATGCATCAATTTTAGGTGGATCACCCCTAGGAATTATATGAGGATGTGGGACGGGAGGATCGGAAGAATAACGACCTTTGACGGAGTGATATTCTTCCTCTCCTTCCGTACCCTTCCCGGTGGAGTTTTCGGCGGAAGCATTTTTAGATGGATCACCATCATCCCCTTTCTTGGCGCCCTCCGGAGGTTCTTCCGGAGGGGATGAGCCGGTGACCTCCGGTCCTTTGGCTTTCAAGAGTTGCATCAAGACTTGACGCAACTCATCAATTTTGGTGTCTATGAATGAGGTCAATGAATTTTTCAACTCATTGAGATCATTCATAGATACCGGCACCACGAAACCTTCGATATCCGTCTCATCAACCATACTTAAACTCTTAGGCGGTTAAGCCCGATAGAAGAGTCGAGGCTCTAATACCAATTGAAAGTATAGTATGGGCACCTAGTGGGGGGGGTGAATAGGTGCTACGACCAATTTTAATTTTTCTTTAAGATTAGGCTTGACACAAAGGTAAATTATCTAGATACTGCAACTAAGGTGAATTTATCTATATGACAAGGATAGCAATTAATGCAACTAGTACAATAATAGATGCAACTAGTACAACAATAAATGCTACACGAGTGAGTAAAGGATAAGGGAATGAGATAACCGATAGGAAGCACGCGGAGACACGATGTATTCCCGAGTTCCTCCTTGTAAAGGGAGTACATCTCGTTGAAGGGGTGTGAGCTCGCCACGAAGGCCTACTCAACGCCACAAAGGCCTCACCCTATTCTTCGATGAACCCCGCCACAAAGGCCTAGTTCACCTTCCACTATTGATCCCCTTTGAGGAGGGAATCGAGTCCTTTACAAACAAGTTTGGGGAACAAACCCACAACCAAATTGGGGGCTCCCAACACTCACAAATCACCAAGAGTAGCAAGAAGCCTAGGTTCTCCACAAGAGGAAACCCTAGGCAAAGATCCCTCAAGCAAATGAGAGGGGAAATGAAATCCGGTTGATGAAGACGTAGATCGGGGCCTTCTCCTTCAATCCTTCAAATATTAAAGCTTTTGGGTGGAGGGATTTGGAGATCTAGCAAGTTGGGTGAGCTCTAGAAATGGTGAGATCTATTCTGGACGAGTTAACTAGAGGTAGGTGGAGGAGAGGGGGTATTTATACCCCTCATAAAGTCTTGGAGCCGTTAGAGATATTTCTGCCAAACTCACACCGGAGACTCCGGAGTGAAGGCCGGAGACTCCGGTTTAAAGTTTTCCGCAGACCATCTGTCCGGAGACTCCGGACAGTCTCCGCTAAGTCTCCGGTGTCGATGCAGTGGGCGGCACCACTTTCTCCACCTTCGTAATCTCCAGGATATCATCAGTCCGGAGACTCTGGCCTGGTGGACCGGAGACTCCGGTCTTGTCTTACCGCCTGATCCCAGAGCGTGTTTGTGGTCAAACGAGAGCAGAAAGAAACAGCCACACCGGAGACTCCGGACAGTCTCCGGTAAGTCTCCGGACTAGGCACCGCGGGCGACACCAGATAAACTTGGCCAGTTCCTTCAGAGGAAAAACCCACTCCGGAGACTCCGGTGCATCTTCGGTAAGTCTCTGGTCTGGGTACCGCGGGCGACACCAGAAATCCAGAGAACCAGGCCTGGCGAATTTCTTCACACCGGAGACTTCGGTCTGGGAGACCGGAGACTCCGGCCTGGAATAAATTCCAGCAGAAACAATTCCAGAAACTTTGCATCTTTTTGTAACTCAATACCACCATGTCAAATATGTTGTTTAGGCCCTGAAATACATCAACACACTTAAGGATACATGTGTTGGTAACAAACACCAAAACAAGATGATTTAAGCGCGTTTGCACTTTCAACAACCACTCCAATCTCTATTTTGATACCGTTACCACTGTTCTCTTTTCATCTACTGCAAACAAGTACTGTTTTCCACACCATACGTTTAACCTCTTCGTTTTCAGCAAAACCGGTGAGATTGACGACCTCACTGCTTCGTTGGGGGCAAAGTGATTTGATTGTGTTGTGTAGGTTCCATGTTGCTTCTGAACCGGTAGTGCGCCCTGGCACATTAGCTGCATCAACCTTCGGAAGTGATTTATTTCTCCTACTGATCGATTCAACCTTGGTTTCTTTCTGAGGGAAACTTGCTACTGTGCTCTTCATACCTTCCTCTTGGGGTCTCCCAATGAACATGTGTTACACGCGCATCAAGCTCTTTTCTGGCGCCGTTGCCGGGGAGGAAGAGGATTTCTGCAAGGGGAGTCTCTCACCTCGAATAATTTTCACTTTGTTATTTTTTTGCTTTTTACTTGCTTTATCATTCTTGCTAGAAATGTTTGGTGTCTTTGAAACTAGATCTTATTGGCAAGGTGGGTTCACGGATGAACAACAAAAATATTATAAGGAACACCGCTTGTCACAAAAAGGGATACACTTATGGGAGCAAATTAATAAATTGCTCTACTTATAATGTTACTTATTGCTTTGATAAAGCTTGTTGCTGTAGGAGGTATAAACACCTCCCTTTTTGATGTGAGTATAATGATAATGTTTCCATATCTTCTTATATTAAGGTAAACTATGACTTTTATGTTCTGGAACAAATTGAAGAATTTATTGCTTGGAAGGGTGCATTCAAAATTGCTTGTTTGCTTGAAAATATTGATGATGCACCTTATAAATATGAGATTTATGATATACTTGAATTTTGATTTGATAATTACAAGGAAGGAAATGGATATATTCTTAAATATCTTTGTAAATTCTCTCCACCAAAGGAAGAGACTAATGCCTTGTAGGAGCCTGCGGAAGAAGAAATTGCTGAATCTGGAAGCTCATTGGATGAAAAAGAGGAGGAGAGTGATGATCAAGAGGAGGAAGAATGGAGATACACATGTATACTTTCCAATGATAGTAACTCTTTAACTCATACCTGGTTTTATGATAATCCATGCTACTTTGATAAATCCTATGATAATCCTCTATTTATTCCAACTATTGATATGCATGATAATGAGGAAGTTTGTTTAGAAAATTTATATGATAATGCTCTAGATGATGGTCCTATGTTACTTGATGTTATAAACTATAATGCTACTGAAAATAGGATTTCTATAATGTGTCCCATACCTTTTTAGAGTGACCAATCATCTTGTTTTGCTATTGCTAAAAGTGGGAAAGAAGAGGTCTTTATTTTTAATTTGTATCTCACTATTTTTGAGCTTGATATGAATTGTTTGCTTTTAGACCATGACAAACATGCTTTATGTGATAATTATGTTGTTGAATTTGTTCATGATGATACTGGAAAATTATTATGAGAGAGGAACATATGGTTGTAGGAATTTTCATGTTACTAAAGCACCTCTCTTTTTGTCGAAAGTTTTGAAATAGCTCTTGTTCTACCTTCCCATGATTTCTAGTTTGAGCTTCTTTAATTTGTTTCTTTACAAGATTCCTATGAATAGGAAGTGTGTTAGACTTAATTTTTTTTATACTTGCTTCTTAATGCTCTCTTTTGCTTAATTCATATTTCTTATGTGAGCATCTTCTCAAATTTCGGGGCCTAGCTAAAAGGCGTTAAAGAAAAGCACTTCTTGGGAGATAACCTATGGTTTTATTTTTGCTTTGTTTTTATCTATTTTCTTTGATTCAAGATTTTATATACTTGTGTAGAAACTCCTTTCTATCTTTATTTTCATGTATTAGTTGTGCCAAGTAAAGTTTCTAGCGAAGGTTGGAGTTGGTTTTGGATTTCTGCGCAGGAAACAAATTTCTGCTGTCCACTGTATAAAATCGCATAATTCACAGAAAGATCAAAATGACCTGAAATTTTTTATGCTTATTACTCAGCTGATTCCTAAACATTTTTGTTGTTTAAGTTTTTCGATTTGAGAAACATAAGTGCCCCGAAAAAAATTCTTATTTACAGACTATTCTGGTTTTGACAGATTCTGCATTTTTACTTGCATTCTCTCTTTCACTATGTAGAGTAGATTTCTTTGCTTCACAAAACATTAGTGGCTGTAGCTAATGTTTAAAAAGTATTAATAATGCTTCTGTCCATGCAGAACATGTGAATTTTTGATTGTGTACTAACCCTGTAATGAGAATTATATTGAGTGTGGTGTGAAGGAAGTTTTCAGGGGTCAAGAGAAGAGGGTGATATAATGTGATCAAGGAGAGTGCAAGGCTAAAGCTTGGGGATTCCCCCGTGGTTCATCCCAGTAAATTATAAGTAGACTTGAGCGTCTAAGCTTGGGGATGTGTCGTGGGATAATCACGGCAGACGTTACCGGGGGTAACTTATCTTGGGGCAATTCGACTCTGGTGTTTGGGAGAGGGTTTTGCTCAGGGAAAATCATGGTGATAATCGATCTGGTAGCCGGAAATCAAGTCGCCGAGTCTCCGATCTAGATTTACTATCTCAACTCTCGTGTTACAAAGGATACTCGAATAGCTAATAAGACTCGTCAAGCTCGTGTCTAATCTAACCCTAGGAGCCGGCTTATATACTACCCGCCCCCCCGGCTTCCCATCCAAGGCATACTCGGAGTCCTACCCGGGCACCGCTTACAAACCCTAAGTTTCCTTATCGAAACCCACAATCCGGGTTACGAGGCCTACACTCTCGGGCCTTCTAGAAACTCCATTTCCTTAAACCGGGTCTTGCGCAGCTCCCTTTGGGCCGAGTTACTCCTTGGCGTTAGCCTACCGGGTTATCATCCCTCCATCAGTAGTCCCCAGAATAGCTTGGGCTTCATGGGTTCCTCCTTGAAGCGCATGCTATTCCCTGCAAAAACAACAAACATACAAGTTCATAAAGGCCGGGTTAGGTTGCTTTGATAAACAGCTAGGCCTAACTCCACTGGTGGTCCATATAATAACCCGGCTTTCTCCGGATCCCCCTTCATTTTCCCGGGTCAATATTCCGAGGAAAACACAGAAGACCCGGCTCACTTTGCTCGCTAATTAGTCCGAATATCGCGGAAGTGATTTGCTTCTGATCCTTTCCGGATATCGCGCACGGGCACTTTAATGCCTATCCCAAAAAATCCGGGCAGGTATCTGCTCCAAAATTTTTGGCTCCCGCCCGCTAACCTAGGTTTCCCCACCCGCACTTATAAATAGGTGCCTTAGGGGGTAACCTAGATCTACACTCCATTTCTTCATCCTCTTCGCCTCTTGGTGTTCTTCCGCTCGAGCTCGTCACTGCGCCACCACGGAGCCTGCGGACGCGCCGCCGGAACCGAGCCGCCGCCGTCTGCGCTCGTCCTCGACCCGCACCGCGCCGCCGTTAGCCTCCGCCGCCGTGCCCTCGAGCTGTCCGCCGGAAGATCCCGCAGGACACCGCGACTGCGTCATTTGTCGCCGCCGCAATCTCCTTCAGACCTCGCGGGTAAGCTTTCTTCTTCCACGAATTTTACCTTCAAGCTTTTTTGCTCGAACTAGATTGGATCTAGGTCTGCCCGTAGGTAATCTTCTTGCTCCATACCGATTTGGATCTCTCATGCCTTACTCTTTCTTATTCAATCACTTAAGCTAGGCTCGGTAGCTTTCTCCTATCACTCATGGTCATAAATTTCCCCTTAGATTCCTCCATAGATTTATCCGCCTAGACGCAACCTGTCAAAATTTTCCGTAACTGCTCTTTGATACTCGGATAGCCTGTGATTTCCGGATCTCTTAGCTGCTCTTTGGTTAACCGGACGATCAGTCATTTCCGGGTCTTAACTACTTACACTGCACTTTTTATCTCCTGTTTTGTAGACTGCACAAATGGCACCAAAGAATAAGGGAAAACAGCCGGTAAAGGCTAGGCCGACTCAGTCCATATCCGCCAACTGGGCTAGGTCCACCGTGACCAAGGCCAAGTTAGACGAGCTCGCTGAGTCGGGCGTCCTTCCTTCCCAGGAGGAGATCCACTGGCGAGTCCCGGGAGACGAGACCCGGCCCTCTCCTGGTCCGGATGAGGTAATCTGCTTTGTAGAGCATGTGATCCGGGGATTCCGTCCCCCGGGTCACTCCTTTTTTCGTGAACTCCTTAGCCACTATGGCCTCCGAGTCTTTGACATAGGTCCCAACTCTACGTTAAATATCACTCATTTTATAGTTCTCTGTGAGTCATACCTATGTGCCCCCCAAACCTTGCTCTATTCCTTGAATTATTCCAATGCAAACCGTGCCGCGAGAGCGGTGACGGGGCCCTCTTGGCTTGCGGCGGAGTGTCTATCCAACGGCGAAAGAATTTGCCGATGCCGACTCTGAGCCTTAACTCTCACGTTAAGCACTGGCAAAAGTCCTTCTTCTACTGCCGGGACATTTCCCCACTCGGCGAAAAGAGATTGCCGGGTTTCTCCGAGGGGCTCCTTGATCTTTCCGATACTTTCAACGCCTTTGCCTCTGAGTCGGATAGGGAGTCCATCCAACCCCTTTTAGCCAAGATTGTTGTCCTTTCCGCCCAGGGTCTCCTTGGGCTTAACTTAGTTAAGACTTGGGTGAATTTCCGAATCCAGCCCAACGCCATCCGGCCTAAGCTGATGTCCGAGTATTCCGGACACGTCACGGATGCGCTCCGCTACTCCTCAAGGAACTATCCGGCTGGTGATACGAACAAGATTATCAAAAGCTTCTTGACTGAAAAGGCGGAAGTAATCCGGACGATAGCCGGCTTAGAGCCGTACACTCGCGACAATCCGGCTCCCGCGGTAAGATCCGGCACTTACTCTTCTATTATTGTGCTTTTACTTGATGCAATCACTAACCTTTTTCACCACACCTTTATTTTAGGCAGGCAGCGCCTTCTGGAACATCGAAACTCCCCTACCTCCGAAAACCCGGAAGAGGAAGAAGAGTCGGTCGACTCGGAAGAAGGTATCATCCGGGTTTCAATTATCTTAACTCCTGTTACCTTGCTCTCCCATATTTTCTCTTTTTCCGACTATGCATTTGTGCCTTTCAGGAATGGAGGATAAGGAGGACAAGGATGATAAGGAAGACCCGGAGGAGACCGAGAGTGATGAGAACGAGGCAGAACCGGAAGCTGTGGTTAGGGCCAAGAGGAAACCCCGAGGGGTTATATTCAAGGTTCCATATTCCTCCATGTCCTCAAAACCGTATTCTTTTGCTAATATGCGTGAGCTTAATCAAGAATTATCCAATTCACCACACTTGAAGGACCCGCCTCCGGCCAAGCGCAGGGTAACCCGGAACTCCCCGGGTGAGGATCCCCTCAACCCGGGTATCCCCACGTCCCCAACTCGCCTCACCGGTACTTCCCAATCTCATCCTTCCAATTCTCCTCGAAGATACCCTTCTCCCAATCACCCCCTAGCTGGACAAATCCGAGTCTCACTTTCTCAATCTTTATCAGCCTCGTCCGGATCTAGCAACGAGCTTCCAGCGGACTTTGTGGTGAATACTGGGTAAGTTACATTTCTTGCCATCCGATATACTGTCACTTTCGATAACCTTCACTCACTACTACTGATCATTTCTTTTACTTTCCTTAGTGTCCGGGTTACAGTCAGTGACCCGGACAACATGGATCTGGATAACCGGGAAACTGAGGATCCGGTTGACAATGTGAACGCCGCGACTGGCGGCGCTGAAGAAGAAGAAGAAGACCAAGGAAGAGACCCGCTGACAGACCCGGCCAGGCAGGAGGCCAAGTCTCCCATTCCATCAGATGGACCCGGGGAAGACGACGTCGAGGTTGTGGGCGCGAGGATGGGTGATCCCAATCCTGACACCCAGGCAACCCGGGTATCGCCCCCGAGGCAGGAAAATACTCCACCTCCAAGTAACCCGGCCGCCGGTTCTTCCGGTAAAAAACCTGGTGAAATGAACTTTGCCGAGATGCTGGACGCTCTGCATACCCTGAGAGCTGATGAAGAAGGCATTCTAGAAGCCTTGATAGCCAAGCACGAGGTAAATTCAACTGATACTGCCCCTATATTTGTCTACTCCCCAAGTTCCGAGTGAACTTATGCATAATTTACTTGGAACTTTCATAGCATATCCAACTGCTAGTTATTTTTTATCCGACTAACACTTCCTTGTGTTTCCACGCAGGCATACGTAACCCACTCTGAGGAAGTGTTGGCTAAAACCACCAAACTCCTCGAGGTGGAGACGAAGTTGCGTGAATCAGTTGAAGCTGATGCCAAGAAACTGGGGAAGCTTGCGAGAAAGTATAGAAAGAGAGCCCATGCTGCCGAGGATGAACTGACCAAGCTATCTGCTCAGATTGCCGATACTCACCGCGCTTTGATTGGTAATGATTCCCAACTCACTAATAGTAACCCGGATTTTTCATTCTTATAAACACTCGGAATTCCTTACTCGGATCTTTCTCTTTTTCTGCAGGGCCGGATGATGAGATTCCGGATGAGGATGACATAGCGAAGCTGAAGACCATAAAAAGCACCATCCGGCAACTCTGTGCCGGCACCAAATGTGTTCTTCAAGCTTTGAAGTGGCCGGGTACTGGGCGTGGTGGTCTGAGCACACTGCTTGATGCGTGCTCCACCATCCCCGAGTGGATTGAGCACTGGAAACGCTCGTCATGCCGGGTTGGAGTAACCCGGGGGCTTGCGCTGGCTAAAGCATACTTTCCCAAGCTTGAGCCGGCAAAGCTCGTTGGCGGGTTTCCAGAATTCAACACTGATGGCTCCAAGTTTTCAGCCAAGAATTACAAAGCCATCCAAAAAGAGGTTCGTCACTCGGCTAGTCTGATTGCCGACAGTCTGGATGTCAGTCTGATTGTTCCACCATACGACACTGAGGATAAGCCGGTTCAGTCGGATCTTCCAAAGCCTTATGACATGCTAGCCCGGTGGAAGGCGGAGGCTGCTCAGCTGAGGGAAGAGGCCGCGAAGAAGAAAGCTGAGGCCGACACTGCGCCTACAACCTCTACACCGGTTGTTCCTCCTCCCGCGCGTGCCGGTACTACTGCTGACCCGGATGCTGCTGCCGCAAAGACCGCTGAAGAGAAAGTCAAGGACCGAGACCCGGCTGCCAAGGACAAGGTTGACGACTCGACCCAGGAGGCCGAGTGAACTTTTATCTGCTACCGTCTCAAACACTTCATTCGGCCAATGGGCCTTTAAAACAATTATTCTTTTGGTAGTGCGCCTGTGCACTTTTTGATACTACTATCCTGGTTTGTAATACGTTTAAAACCTTAATATCTTTCATGGCTCTTCTGGCCTTTGCGTGAATTTGATATTTCTTAGCTTTGATCTTTTTCATTACTGGTTTTTCGACTTTTGCTATGGTTCCTTTGCGAGACTCGGTTTCCGGGTCTCATGGGTTTTGACAAGTGGACTGTTTCTAAGTCCCCAAGCCCCCAAGACTCGGATTTTTGGGTTTTTGAGCTGAATAGCTAGATAATTTGTTTCTTTTTTTAAATTCCCAAGTCCCCAAGGCCCGAATTTCCGAGTCTGGGGTTTTGGAGTTTTCTAAAAGAACAAATTGTTTCTGCTAAGGCCCAAAACCAAGAGTCATTCACATAGGTTTGAAGCTATGCTTAATATACTTTGAGTTTCCGGCTGCTAACCTTGTACTCTGCATAACTTGTGGTTTAGATGACCCTTTTGACCTTCTTTTACTATAAGCCGGCTTTCGCGTGGATGATCAATGCTGCTATAGCTGTACAAAGACAGGGTCAGGCAAGTCCCATTGGGCATCATGACTGATTGTAATCATACGCTAGCAAAGCACGCCACTTTAGTGCGAGTCACATCGAGCTTAAGCAAGAAAAGTCAAGAAAATTTGGCTCTATTGTCCGGTTATAAGCTTGCAGCCGTACTTATTACAAGTAATCGGCCCTTACAACGTAATGGCATCGTGGCCGGGTCTTTGAGTTTGCAACTGTGCTATTCGAGCAATCAGCCCCCAAGACCTAGATATATGCAATTTACTAGAAAAACTAATATATTAAGAACAATAAATAACACTTACCTGAAAGAGAAATAGAAAAACAACAATAATATGAAAACTTGACAAAGAACACACAAGAAAAAACAAGATATTGTTTAACCATCTCTTTATTGATATGAGAAAAGTTAGGTCAGCAAGCCGCCTCATTAAAAACCCTCCAGTCCCCTTAGGTACCCTGGATAGGAAAAGAGTGCGTCTGAAACCTGCTGCCTGTTACATCGTGTGATTCCACTTGTGAGTCTAGTCTATTCTGAGTGTAGTAGGGATGCAGCTGAGCCACGTTCCATGGTCTTTCTCTTTCTTGCATAGATGAAGTTGTATGAGCGGTGTCATTGACAGTAGCCGACTCTTCTCTTGCATCTACCAAGTAATACGATCCATTGTGTAGATTCCGGCTTATAATGAACGGTCCTTCCCACGATGGGGATAACTTGTGTTTTCCTTCCTTTGACTGTACCAGGCGCAGGACCAGGTCCCCTTCCTGGAAGACCCGGGGTTTGACTCGCCGGCTATGATATCTCCTCAGGTCCTGCTGGTATATGGCTGATCTTTCCAAAGCTTGTTCCCTGTGTTCTTCTAACATATCCACGGCGTCCTGCCGGGTCTTCTCGTTCTCCACCTCGGCGTAAGCCGATACTCGAGGCGAATCATGAATGATATCACTCGGCAATACTGCCTCTGCACCATAAACCATAAAAAACGGTGTCATCTGAGTAGATCTGTTAGGTGTGGTGTTAATTCCCCAAACCACTGATGGTAACTCCTCAACCCATGCGCCAGCAGCTCTGATGCATGGGACTCGCAGTCGTGGTTTTAATCCACGAAGTAACTCCTGATTTGCCCTTTCCACTTGTCCATTAGCTTGTGGATGGGCTACTGAAGCTATGTCAAGCCGGATTCCATTGTTCCCACAGAATTTTTCCATCTCGCCTAAGGACATGTTGGTTCCATTGTCCGTAATTATGCTGTGAGGATACCCAAACCGATAGATAATCCTTTTCAGGAACTTGACTGCCGTAATTGCTTCACAATTGGTAACTGGCATAACTTCAACCCACTTGGTAAATTTATCAATAGCCACCAAGAGATGTGTCTTTTTACAAGGTGACATGTGAAAGGGGCCAACCATGTCCATACCCCAACGGAAAACGGCCAGGTTAAAGGAATTGTTTGCAACTCCATAGCCGGCACATGCATTTGGCGGGCATACCTTTGACATCCATCGCACCTTGCCACCAAGCGCTCCGCGTCTGCTAAGGCTGTGAGCCAGAAAAAACCGTGCCTATATGCTTTGGCCACAAGGGATCTTGTGGATGCGTGATGCCCACAGTCGCCTTCGTGGATCTCTTTCAGGATCTGCCAGCCTTCTTCTGGTGCTACACAGCGCAAGAATACTCCGGCAACACTCCTCTTATATATCTCCCCATTGATGATGGAATAGCCCTTTGCTCGTCTCAGAATTTGCCTCGCTAATACTTCCTGCTGTGGTAACTCGCCCCGTGATAGGTAAGCCAGAAACGGCTCTGTCCACTCGGGAACGGCTCGTACTGTGGCCACGAGCTCCAAATCCGGGTCTTGGTTAGCCACCTCTTCCTCAGACTCGGTTTTAACTGATGGCCGCCATAGCTCGTCCAGGAAAACATTGGGTGGAACCGGCTCTCTACGCGAGCCGAGTCTTGCGAGTGCGTCTGCTGCCTCGTTCTTTCTCCTGTCAATATGCTCCACCTCATACCCGGAAAAACACCCGGCAACCCTGTCCACCTCTCTGCGATATGCTGCCATAGTTGCATCCTTCCTATCCCAGGTTCCTGAGACCTGCTGTACCACAAGATCCGAATCTCCATAGCACCGTATCGCCTGATGTTCATCTCCTTGGCTATTCTTAACCCGTGTAATAATGCTTCATACTCGGCCACGTTGTTGGAGCAATCAAAGTGGATTTGCAACACGTAGCTCAATTTATCTCCTTTAGGTGATGTAAGTACCACTCCATCTCCTGATCCCTCGTATTGCTTGGAACCATCAAAGTGCATTACCCAAGACTCGGAACTTGGTGTCATTGTGGGCATGCTAGTGTGAGTCCAATCATTAATGAAATCAACTAAAGCTTGATACTTGATTGCTGACCTGGGCTCGTAGTTGATATGATAATCTCCCATCTCGATAGCCCACTTGGCTATTCTACCTGTTGCGTTCGAGTTTCTGATGATATCCGACATTGGTATAGAGCTAACCACTGTTATTGGGTGTTCCTGAAAATAAGGTTTCAATTTCCGGCTGGCCATGAAGACCCCGAAAACCAACTTCTGCCAATGTGGGTAGCGCTGCTTTGCTTCTGATAACACCTCGCTGACGTAATAAACCGGCCTCTGGACCGGGTGATCTTTTCCATCCTCTTTGCGCTCGACAACAACCACTGCGCTAACCGCCCGGGGCCCAGCCGCAATGTATAGTAGCATGGGCTCTTTGGGACCCGGGGCTGCCAAAACTGGTGCCTCAGATAACTGCTTCTTTAGTGCCTCGAACGCCTCATCTGCCTCTTGGTCCCAAACAAACTTATCAGATTTCCGCAAGAGCCGGTATAATGGAATTGCCTTCTCCCTGGGTCTTGATATAAACCGGCTCAGCGCTGCTATGCACCCTGTAAGCTTCTGAACATGCTTTAGGTTTTCCGGATTCTTCAGACTCTGGATAGCTTTGATTTTGTCCGGGTTTGCCTCGATTCCTCTCTCGAAAACAATGAATCCGAGTAACTTTCCTGCTGGAACTCCAAACACGCATTTTGTAGGGTTGAGTTTCATCTGATACCTTCTCAAATTCTTGAATGTTTCCTTTATATCATCAATGAACGTTTCCGCCTTCCTGGTCTTGATCACCACATCATCCACATAGGCGTGAACGTTGCGCCCAATCTGGTCCCCAAAGCACTTCTGTATGCATCTCTGATAAGTTGCGCCAGCATTCTTTAGCCCAAAAGTCATGGTTTTGTAACAGAAGGCCACAAAAGGGGTTATGAACGATGTTTTCTCCCAGTCTTCCTTCTTGAGCTTGATCTGATGATACCCGGAATATGCATCCAGGAAACATAATAGGTCACTTCCAGCCACTGCATCTATGATCTGATCTATCCTTGGAAGGGCAAACGGATCCTTTGGGCAATGCTTGTTGAGACTCGTATAATCTATGCACATCCTCCACTCATTACTCTTTTTCATCACGAGAACCGGATTTGCCAACCAGTCCGGGTGAAATACTTCCATGATAAAGCCGGCTGTCAACAGCCGAGCAATTTCTTCCCCTATAGCCCTTCTTCTTTCCTCATTCATTTTTCTCAGGCCCTGCTTCACGGGCCTAGACTTGGGATCAACGTGCAAGCTATGTTCCGCTAACTCTGTAGGGATACCCGACATATCGCTGGGCGTCCAAGCAAAAACATCTTGATTTGAACGAATAAACTCCACGAGTGCTTTTTCCTGCTCATTGTCCAGGTTAGATCCTATAGCAAATTGCTTGGAGGGATCACCTTCGACAAAGGCCACCATCTTGGTATCCTGTGCTGCCTTGAATTTTGCTCTCTCATCCTCCGTATTTGGCCTTTTTAACGCTGTCCTGTCATCCGGGTCTACTTGAGACCGATAGTATTTGAGCTCCTCCTTTCTACAAGCTTGTTCCTCCATTGCCGCGTCTCCTTCGTCACACTCAGCCGCTATATCCCGGCTCCCATGTATGGTGATGGTCTGCTTGGGACCCGGGATTTTTAGCTGTAGGTATATGTAACATGGTCTGGCCATGAACTTGGCGTAAGCCGGCCTTCCAAATAGCGCGTGATAAGGGCTGCGCAACTTTACCACCTCAAACGTGAGCCACTCCACCCGGAAATTATCCTTTGATTCTCCAAAAGCAACCTCCAAGGTAATCTTTCCCTCAGGGCACGCCGAGTGACCTGGCACAATCCCATGAAACACTGTTGAACTTTTCTGTAGCTGAGACTCCTTGAGACCCATGCGTGAAAAGGTTTCCCAATATAAGATGTTGATGCTGCTTCCGCCGTCCATTAAGACCTTTTTCAGCTCATAACCATTAACCTGTGGCGCAACCACCAATGCTAGGACTCCCGGGTGTTCTATCCTTTCCGGGTGATCTCTTCTGCTTCATGTTACATCTTGCTCCGACCACCTCAGGTACCTCGGGACAGCCGAGGAAACCGAGTTTACTGCCTTTTTCAGTATCTTTCTATCCTTGTTTGAAGTTCCCGTGGTGTGAACGTGGTACTGGCCCAATTGCTTGGGATTGGCCTGGAAGCCTCCAGCTCCCCCCTGATTGTTACCCGGATTACCACCTCCTGGGTTGCCTGCCGGGGGTGGGCCATTGCCCGGGTTACCACCTGGACCCGGCCCTGCTCCCCGACCTGTACCTCGAATTGCTTTCTGTATTTCCTCATTCTTCCATCTCTGTAAATCCACGCACTGTTCCAGCGAGTGATTGGCCGGCCTGCCGTTCCTGCTATGGCGAGGACAGGGCATCCTAAAGGCCTCTATATGGTTAGCCGGTCTTGGCGGTCCTTGGTAATTTCCTCCATTAAAGTTTCCTCCGTTAAAGTTTCCTTCTGCCCTGGGTCTCGTAAACCCGGCTTCGGTATTGGCGACAAACTCCGAACTTCCCTCGTACGAACGCTTATTCTGGTTATTTCCATTGTTTCCTCCATTATTACCCGGCGCGGACCCATTGCCGGTTCTTCCGTTATTGTTCGTGTTTGCTTTCGCTTTCTTGTCATCAACGTCCTCTTCTGTGGTATCCGTAGCAGCGTGCTTGTTGCATGCATCCATTAACTCTCCCATCGTAACCTCTGAAGCATTCCGACTAGATTTCATGCGAGTTAGCTTTTGCACTAAAGGTGTATACTTGCATGTCTTGGCCATAGCTTGTAACGCATCCTTCGGCTGAATATCCGTGGACGAGTGAAGTATCTCCATAACCCGGCGCACCCAGCTGCGCGCCGACTCTCCCTTCTTTTGCACACACCGTTCTAGATCATCGATTGTGAATAATTTCCTGCACGTCCCATGGAAGTGCCTGATAAATGCAACCTTCAGCTCACTCCATGACTTGATGGATCCTTCGGGTAAATTGTTGAACCACAGCTTTGCTGCTCCCTCTGACATCATTAAGTACATGAACTTGGCTTGAAGATTTTCAGACACGTTGCGAATCGACATGGCCATCTCATAGCTGCTCAACCAGGTTTCTGGATCCATAGTCGGCTCATAATTCAACACTTTGTCTGGTTCCTTGAATTTATCTGGGTAAGGCTCGGCTCTGATGGCATCCGATAAACACTTTGGCCCGGCTAAAATTGCCGGTGCTGGCCTTACCCGGGAAACGTGCGATCCGGCGACGGGTGCGGCGGGGGGTGCAACTGCTACCGACCCTCATATCGCAGACCCGGCTGCTGCGCGCCTGGCTCGAGAACTGTCCACGATAGCTTGCGCAGCTGATACTGCAGGTGTTGCTGGTCTACGGGGAGGAGGCGGCATTTGCTGCTGCTCTACCCTCCGCCGTGCTGAGCTTGTCTGAATATTACCGGTGTTTCCGTTATGCCGGCTTATATACGGCGTTCCATGCATTCCACTCCTATTATCCGGGTAATTGACTTGCTGAGCCACTGCCGTGCGCAATAAATCTATCGCCCGCCGGGTCTCTTCCGCATGGGGTGACTCTCTTATGGGGATTCGATCCAATGCCAATGTTGCTGCATATACATTATCCATGGGGTTGTTGAAGTGACCTGGTGGCGTATGAAATCGTGATGGTGGTGGTGGTGGTGGTGCTGTATTGCCAATGGCAACCCCTGTCTGCAACGTGGGTAACCCAGTTTGTGCATTTGTCGGGTGTCCTCCTCCAGTTGTAGGCTGATGTACAGTCTCTTGATTCACAGCCGGAATCGGCTGATCCTGGGGCGTGATGAATAGCGGGGCCGGGTTTATGACTCCACCCGTTGCCGGTAATCTCGTCTGGTATCTTTGATGCACCCTGGTTGTCTCAGCCCGGAGCCGGTTCTCCAATGCATCCAGCTCACGTTGGCGTGTGGCTATCCCTTGCTTTTCTGCTTCCACATCTCTCCTTTGTTGTTCTAATGCACGGCGGGCTACATCCAGATCCCTAGCACGTGCCGCTGCGTTCTCCGGGGTTATCACCGTAGCTAGCACCGTGGGATCCAGGATTAGGTTGTTGCTGAACAGAGCCGGGTGCTGTGGGTTTGAGGGACCCGCCCCTGGCGTCCTATTCGTCATGAACCCAAACATATTCGCCTGCAACTCGCTATCCGCCGCTCGGCTAGTGACTGAAGCCGACTCTCCGTCAACCCGGGTTAGAACCGGATTTCCGTCAGCCGGATTTTGCTGCTGGGCCAGCGCTCGCGCCGCTCCGACCGCGGCCGTAGTCACGTCCCCCTGATTGAGATTGGTTGCAGGGGCCGTGTAGACCGCGACCTGGCGCGCGATGCCTGGCATAGACTCGGTATCATCTTCTCTCGTGACCCGGCCACGCGGGGTCCATGCCGGCTCCTCCGGCTGTTCCCTCTTCGTGGTGGGCTCTTCTATTGGATCCACCGTTCCGACCGATTCTTCTCCATCCGACTGTACGCAGGTTGCCTCTCCTGACACAGAATCATAATCGAAATCATCAGGGATTGAACCGGACGTACGTACCATGCCAATGAAGACGTTGACCCGGCCGATCGTGATGACATATCCGGATTCGAGCAGATCCGACTCTGGCCCCCAGCCAAAATCGTCCACCATCTTCTCTCCTTCAGGATTGGTGTAGATCTCGCCGACGACGAGGTTCTTCATGTTCTCCCGAGCTTCTCACGTGATGTAAACACCCTTGGACGTAAGCCCCACGGTGGGCGCCAACTGTCGTGGGATAATCACGGCAGACGTTACCGGGGGTAACTTATCTTGGGGAAATTCGACTCTGGTGTTTGGGAGAGGGTTTTTCTCAGGGAAAATCATGGTGATAATCGATCTGGTAGCCGGCAATCAAGTCGCCGAGTCTCCGATCTAGATTTACTATCTCAACTCTCGTGTTACAAAGGATACTCGAATAGCTAATAAGACTCGTGAAGCTCGTGTCTAATCTAACCCTAGGAGCCGGCTTATATACTACCTGGCCCCCCGGCTTCCCATCCAAGGCATACTCGGAGTCCTACCCGGGCACCGCTTACAAACCCTAAGTTTCCTTATCGGAACCCACAATCCGGGTTACGAGGCCTACACTCTCGGGCCTTCTAGAAACTCCATTTCCTTAAACCGGGTCTTGCGCAGCTCCCTTTGGGCCGAGTTACTCCTTGGCGTTAGCCTACCGGGTTATCATCCCTCCATCA
>JAPCYS010003564.1:0-45430 GCA_028641055.1 Alopecurus myosuroides
ATTGCCACCTCCTCCACGGAAGCGGAGTATATTTCCGCTGCAAGTTGTTGTTCTCAACTCTTATGGATGAGGCAATGTCTTAAGGATTTTGGAATTAAGATTAAGACAATGCCTCTTTTATGTGATAATGAGAGTGCCATTAAGATTGGTCACAATCCGGTACTTCATGGCAAGACCAAGCATATTGAGATTCGGTATCATTTTATTCGGAATCATGTGGCCAATGGTGATATCTCACTCTCTTATGTCAACACTAAAGATCAACTTGCCGACATCCTTACCAAGCCTCTAGATGTGAAGAGATTCAACGAATTGAGGAGTGAGCTCAACATCATATGTGCAAGCAATTTTAGTTGATTGAAAATCTTGCATACACACCCCTACTAGACTCTTATTTGGATTTAGATGCACGCATAGACATAGGGGGAGTGTAGCTCAATCAATGAGCCAACACTACCTTTATAATGCATAAATAAACAAATCATGCCTAAATGATCATTTTTAATGACATCATGTGCTTCAATGATGAGTCTCGACAATGCACCCAAGATACATCTTCGCGGTGACATATCGAACATACTCATACATGGTGGCTACGGCCACCGCCAATTTTTCAATACGACATTTGTGTTTGAGTGTTCACTCATTTGCTCTTTCACTTGTTTTCCTATTTCATGGGTATCCAATGTTGCTCATTTCGTCTCTCATTCTTTCCCACTGGATACAAATGAAAACATCATATGCATGTCATCATCCTCATATCATTCGTGCACATTGTCGGATATATACCAAATAGGGGTATAGAAGATGGTAGACAAAGTGCCGGATTACCAGGGTGGCCTAAGTGATAGTGGACTTAGGTCCATTAGGCGGCCCAGTAACCCGACGCACAGAAGCCGGATTCTAGAAGAACCCGGATCACGACCCATGCGATCTGGCTTGGAGGAGAAGACGGATTCCTTGCTTTCCAAGTTACAAGTTACCGTAGTCTTCTAGGTTTCCTATTCTGTAAGCCCTAATCCGGCTATTATATAAAGCCGGACGGGAGATAGATTAAGTAAGGAACGAGGGAATAACAGGGAAGCTCTACGCCAACTCGCCGAGAAGCTCATCCTCGTCGAGTAGCCTAGATCTACACCTCACATTGTAACCCTGTATCCAGGCTTTAGTCCTGATTAGTGAGAAGTGCAGGAGTAGGCACGTCGTACTGTCGCGACGTACCGAACCTGGGTAAATCCTGTGTTCACTGTCCACCACGCGATCCCGTTACCCCACGTCTCTACCGTAGTCTCATGGCACCCCCGTCTATGAAAACTACTACGATGTCTCGACAGTTGGCGCCCACCGTGGGGCAAACGACGTCAGGCGTGAAGTTCCGATCTGGGATACTAGGCGGAATTGGAAGATCAATCACTGTCGGAAGCCTGGAGTTCGACGATGACGTCAGACGCTTCCTCGACAACGGATCCTACATACCGGTGCAAAACCACTTGGTAAGTGCCTGCGTGTTACCGATAGGATCTGCTAACATCTTCATCGGACTAACTGCAGAAGCAATGGGGTTTTGCGGTGGAAGCAAATTTATCCCACCCGCCCTATACCCAGTCGAAGATGACTATGATGCCGGATTCTGCTCAGATCGCCGACAAAAAAGTGATACACACTTTATCGGCATGGTGCAATCCGAAATCGCCGAAAACACGGATGACGGAAATCCCATGCAAGAGGCAGACAACAACACACCCATCATGGAGACGGAAGATTAAACACCCGTCACAGTGGCGGAAGATCCGACATCCGTCAACAAGACGATGAACTCGGAAGCAGAATCCGTGCTTGCCGCCATTGAGGCGAGATTGGAGTCGGAAACCGGATCGGATAACTTCGACTCCGAAGATGAAGATGAGGACGCCTTCGTAAGAAAGGTTAAATCTTTTCAAGAAGGATTCCACGAAGTACTAATGGCAAAACCGGCTGAGACCGAATGCCGACAGTCAGGAAAGTCCTAAAACCCCTCCGCCAGAGGAAGAGAGAGAAGACGGAGAAACTTCTCCGATATTCCCCAATGTCAAGGAGATGACAGAAGATGAACCTGTCAAAAAACCTCCCTCTTCCAAGAAAAAGCACCGTGCTGCTAAGAAACTCCAATACAAAATCCGGAAGAAAAAATCAGCTGATCTCGCTGATGAAAACCTGGAAGTAGGAGACGCTAGCAGGACGAAGCCTGCGGAGAAGAAATCCAAAGAAATCACTGCTCCGCCAATGACGAAACAGGAAGAGCAAGAGCTATTGCAAACACCAGTGGGACCAGATGAACCCCCTGAGATGCTGGAAGCCAGGAGACAAGCTTTCCAACGGCAACAGCAACATCTACTCAGATCTCGGCAACATCTCCAACAAACCCATAATGACATCAAGGTCATGAAGGAAGAAATAGAGGAGTACGAGAGAAAGAATAGATCCGCGTTAAAACCTACTAGGTTACCCGGAATCGCAGGACCGGAAGAACTGCCGCCAAAAGAAAGATTCCATAACCCATCTTGGCAAAAGCAGGTAAACGGCAAAGATGCCAGGGGCGAGCCAATATACAAGACCGCGGCAGAAAACGCGGAAGCAGCGTTCGCCATCCTTAACAACGATCTGTACTCCAACGGGGAAAAACTCCAAGGGGTGTATGCTTTCCTAGGAAAAGCATTGCAACAACAACAGCGCGCCCAAGAGCGATCTGGGAGGCTGCACGATAACTCCGCCCTATGCAAAACAGCTACTTGCGCTGCTGGAGCACCTGGACCGGAAGAACCTGGGGATTCAGACAATTCAAAGGATCAAAAAGGTGATCCAAGAAAAGACAAGAAAAACCCCGACAACCGGGATGCAGCGTCTAGGACTGGATCCCATCCCCCGAAAGATGGGCACAAACCCCACGATCGGGAAAACAAACACCGGAATGATGGCAAAATAATGCCACCTCCGAGAAACCCAGCTGAGAAAGCCGGAAGATATGATATACCTCACAGACGTGAGAGATCCCGGACACCTCCTAAGGATAAAGAAAGGCACAGGAGTAGAACTCCGCCTAATCCAAAAGGGCGTGACCATGGAAGAGATAGAAATAGTCCCGGAAAAGCGCGTTCGCGCAACAATGGAAGAGAAAGGAGCAGATCCCCTTCTGTCCATTCAGCCGGAAGATATTCTGCACACATCGATAGAGCAGAAAAGGATGATCTATACTTTGGTCCTAAGTGTTTTACTGACAGGATCCGAAGAATAACCCTGCATTCTGGCTTTGCCAAGGTCGGTCCAACGTACCAGAAATACACCGGCAGCACCAACCCGGATACCTGGCTCTCGGATTACTATACAGCCGTCCAGATCAACAATGGGACAAACCTGGAAGCTGTCAAGTTTCTTCCCCTAATGTTGCTGGACGGAGCCATAGATTGGATCAATGGATTACCATCAAGAACAGTCGACAGCTGGGATGATATGGCTAGAGTATTCACTCAGCATTTCCGGGGAACGTACAAACGCCCGAACAGCATCAACCTGCTAAACCGTTGCACCCAATTCGAGGATGAACCATACGTGGATTTCATTTCCAGATGGACAGCAATGAAGAATAGTTGCTCTGGAGTAACTGACGTACAAGCAATGCATGCTTTCGTCAATGGCCTAAAACCCGGACTCGTACCGTTCATGGTTGGTTCCAAAAAGCACAAAGATCTCGGATCTATGCTTACAACCGCCAATGAGCACGCCGCAGCCGAAGACGACATCAGAGCAAGAGGAGGCAATATCGAATCACTGATACTTGCCAAGAAAACCCCTCGTTCTGACAAAAAAGGAACTCCAGAAACAACGACGAAACCCAAAGAGGTCAACATAGCCTTTGGAGGAGAAAAGGGGAATAAGTGGAAAGGACGCAACCAAGATCCAATCAACTACACTCCAGAGGAGTGGGAGAGGATTAAGTCGGAACCTTGTGTTCACCACTCGCAATTTGGGAAACCCACCCATACAAACGCGCAATGCCGGCTGAATAAACACATGAAAGGTAGTGCAGGATCCGGAAGTAAGGGGAAGGGTTCCAAAAGGAAACCCGCCAAACAAAAGCCAGAAGCTGACAAAGAAGACAGTGAATCGGACACTGACGAAAAAATCCAGGAACAACAGCGAAAGGGCGAACCCAAATTTCCGAGAGTTGATGGAGAAGCAATGCTAACTTTCTTAGCAACTCCGTCAGCGAAGGTGGCCAAAAGAACACTTCGAGAAATAAATGCGGTTGTTCCGGCAACCCCGAAATTCTTGAAGTACTCCAGCACACCGATAATCTGGGATCAGTCTGATCATCCCGGAAATATCCCTGAACCCGGCACACAAGCTCTTGTTGTAAGCCCTATTGTTCAAAACACTAGGCTAAGAAGAGTGCTGATGGATGGAGGATCCAGCATTAATATAATGTACCTGGATACACTGAAGCATCTGAAGATTTCCGAGTCTCAGCTCAACTACAGCAACATACGCTTCCATGGCATTGTTCCTGGCAGGCAAGCATGATCCCTAGGAGAAATTTCCCTAGATGTCACCTTCGGAGATAAAGATCACTTCCAGCAGGAAAAAGTATCCTTCGAAGTAGTGCCGTTCGAAAGCGTGTGTCACGCGATACTCGGACGTCCAGCTTTCGCCAAATTCATGGCAAGATCTTGTTATATCTATAACAAGCTGAAGATGCCAGGACCCAAGGGAGGAGTAATCACCATAGCCGGTGATTTCAAGCTGGCAAACGAGTTGGAGAAGGAAAACGCCCTTTGCGCTCAGAGAGTCATAGCAAAGGAAGAACTGAAGGAATTAGCCAAGGAGGTATCACCGTCAGAAATGCCGGCAGGAAAAGAAACTCGGAAGCCAACAGACAGCTTCAAGGCGTCCGAGAATACAAGACAGGTAATCCTAGATCCCAAAGATCCGACAAAATTTGTCGTCGTAGGGACTGGGATGACTGACAAATAGGAAGGCGAGCTCATCAAGTTCCTCCGTGAGAACTGGGATATTTTTGCCTGGTGTCCAGCTGACATGCCAGGTGTACCCAGGGAACTAGCTGAGCACCAACTCAAGGTTATTCCTGGATCAAAACCCGTCAAAAAAGGTCTCCGTCGATTTGACGGAAGAAGACGGAAGGCTATTGGCAAGGAAATTATCTGGCTTTTAGCAGCGGATTTCATCAAGGAAGTAATCCATACTGACTGGTCCGCAAATCCGGTATTAGTACCGAAGAAAGACACTACCGCTCTCAGAATGTGTATAGATTACACAGGTTTGAACAAGTTGTGTCCAAAAGATAGGTTTGCGCTACCGCGAATCGATCAAATAATAGATGTCACAGCTGGTTCCGAGCTTTTATGCTTTTTGGATGTATACTCCGGGTACCACCAAATACGCATGAAAAAGGAAGATCAGATCAAGACTTCTTTCATAACCCCGTACGGGACGTACTATTACGTAACCATGCCATTTGGCCTGAAGAACGCAGGTGCAACCTACCAGCGTTGCATGCAACGTTGTTTGCATAGTCAGATTGGCAAAAATGTTCATGTTTATGTGGACGATATTGCTGTCGTAACCAAGGAGAAAGATACACTCCTTGAGGATTTGCGAGAAACTTTCGAAAACTTGCGCACTTACAAGATGAAGTTGAATCCATCTAAGTGTGTATTCGGGGTTCCCTCAGGAAAACTTCTGGGTTTCATCGTTTCTCACAGAGGAATAGAAGTTAACCCGGAAAAAATCAAGGCAATCTTGAACATCACCAAACCTACGTGCGTCAAAGATGTCCAAAGATTGACGGGTTCTGCCGCAGCCGTCAGCAGATTTATTAGTCGGCTAGAGGATAAAGCCTTACCACTCTACAAGCTGCTGAAAAAATCCGACAAAGTCAAGTGGATTGCGAAAGCCTAGAAACGTCTAGCAAGTTATGTCCCTTTCCGTACTAAGTTCAATTCTATGTAAACATCTTTTGAGATCATGAAATAAAGTTGTCGGAATTATGGTATCCATGTTTTTACAAGTTTATTACAGTACAAAGCATGGTTCCACCTTCTCTATTTCCCAATGATCTTGCAAAACATTCAATGTTAACCCGAATTGTGCCTGCGTGCTCGGTGTTTAAAAGCTGAATGATTTTTTCAGCCTGTTAACGGCTAAAGGAAACTTGAATTGCCTGCGTGCCCAGGTTTCGTTCAAAAAATTCCTTGTTTCTCTAAGTACTATCTGATCGCATATGTGTTGGGTTACTGGAGCTAGTTAGTAAAAATGCCTTTAGCATGATCCATGTTTCCGAGTCTAAACTGATTGGTTACACCCAGTTACTCGGCATGATGATTCATATTGCTACTTGAGCCATTTCAAACACTAAGGACAGTTAAAACATATAAGCCAGAGAACTTAGAAGATAAAGGAATAATAAAATCCGAAAAAAAAAACTTGCAAAGAATTTTTATAATTAAGACTGCAAAAGGCGGAGTTTTCATCAATACAAATAGAAGCATTACAATTCGAATTACATTATAAAAGCGCAGTAATGCTCCTATTGTCTACTTTTGCTATCCAGGTTTAAGGAAACCCTTCAAGCATCCGATTCCTCCTCGCTGCTGTCGTCCTGGGGGCTTCAGGAACTTCTTCCTCCGGGTAATTAATGGAGAGATTCACCATGGAAGCAATCTGGGTAGCGTGGCCTTTGATTGCGTCAAAGATCGCATTTCGTTGAGCTTCCGTGTATCCTTGAGGAACACCGGTGGCCACGCGCCAGGATTTTGCACCAGGGTAGTGCATACGCATTAAGCCAAGGGCCATGCGTGCACCACCCCGTGCGGCGGAGCGAAGGAAGGATTCCCTAGATTCCGCCACCTCCATGATAGAACCCGGAAGTTTTTCAACTTCCGAGAACTCCCCAGTCTTGGAGGGAAGAAATTTGTTGATCAGTTGCATGCAAGCAACCCTGATCGAAGTCCAGGTCTTTTCAAAAACTCGGATTCTTTCAATCCGAGAAAGATCTGCATTATCTCTTGTTTGGTAGCAAAAAACAAACCAAAAAGGTTAAGTACCAAAAAGGAAGAAAAAATACAAACTGAATGGTAAACGTATACTTAAACTTACCAACAAGTTTGTCGATTTCGGAGGTTTCCTCCTCACGCAGGCGGAGAGCAGCTTCCAGGCCTTCAATGGTGGCCCGGTCTTTCTCTGCTTGGGCGGAAGCCTGGGATTGAGAAACCCCAAGTGCTAAGTTGCTGGCTTCCAGATCTTCTTGCGCTTTCACAAGATCCTTGTGAAGCTCAACATTCTCCTTGCGGAGATATTCGGCATTGCCAGAATCTTCAGCTGCTTGCTTAGCCTGAGCCAAAGCATCTGAAAAGAAAGGAAAAATCCGAGTTAATAATATTCCCGGAAAAAATACTTAGACAAATGCCTGAATTGGAAATTTCAGAAGAAAAATGATTACATGTTGCTTCCGACAGTGCGAGCTGAGATGAAGCCAGCTCCGCCTCTCTCTCCTCAAGAATGGAAAGAAGATTCCTAACTTCCTTGTTCTTGATCGAGAGCTTGTTGAAAACCGCCACGTTAATGGCTTCGGCAGTTTGCTAGAACACGGCAAGGAAAAGAATAATTAGAAAGCATCAAGGTAAAAAGCATGCATTTTATTTAATGCTTGGGGGCTAGAGATACATACCTGGCTCATTCGTTGCAAACCCGCCAAGTTTTCAGTGAACTCCTTTGCGTATTCCGCAAAGAGAGTTCCGGCCATTCTTAGGCCGTCATTGATAAGCTTGAAGTCCTTGTTGAATTTGGGAATTTCTTCGTCAAAAGACCGAGAAGATTTTCCCGCATTCGGAGCCGCCCTTTCCCTCGTGTCAGATTCCGACACAACGGGCTGGCTGGTCTCCAGTGGTTCGGTAGGGGGGGTGGCAGTGCGCTCTTCCGCCATTGTGGACGATGAGTCCAGAGGAGTGGCAGAAGAAGGATGGGCGCCTCGGCTGGACAAGACCTTGTGTTTTTTCAGTTTCTTCGGCTTCAGGTTGGAAGGAGCTAGGCTAAAAAACCAGAAACCCGGAAAACGTTAACTTTCCGAAGACGAAAGAAAAACTTCGACAAGTAACAAAAAGAACCCAGAAGAAAGAACCTGGAAGTGGCGACGGGGATTCCGTCAAGATCGATAACTTCCTCAGAGGAAGAAATCTTCTTGCGCTTGCGTCCACCTGTAGCAGCGGTGCGCAGCGCGTCCAGCTCAGCCTCGGAGGTCAACTCCGAGTCTGGAAGATCCGCGAACTGTCGGAAAAAAATCGGAATCAGAAGCTAGAAAATCCGAGAAAGAATGCTGAAACTATACCCAAATGACTAAAAAATTACCTTGGGAACCGGATTGTCGGCCGTATACATTGGCCGACTCGCTTCGTATTGGTCGCATGATGCGACCAACTGGTTGATGCGCCGTCGAAGCTCCTTTGCGGGCCAATCTTTGGTGGTTGTCCGCATTGGATCCTTGGCTCCCGTGTATTCGCACAGGAGACGACCCCCGTGGTTGGCCAATGGCTGAATCCGTCTATTCAGCCAGCAAAAGACCGTGTCCATGCCGGTCAAAGGTTGAGTGGAGGAGGTGAGCTTGGCGATGCGCCGCTTGATCCTTAGTAGATCAGGCGGCAGAACCTGGACAGCTTCCGTTCCCCAGTTGTCTTGGGGAACCGCGGCAGAGTTCGAGAAAGGAGGAATCCCGATGGCTTCCTTAGGGAAAGGCACATCGGGATGGTAAAAGAAGGAACCCGTCCAAAATTTGACGGATTCCGACGTTTTGATCTTGGGGAACCAATCTTCTCTAAATCTCCGAAGAGTGAAAGAGATGGTTCCGCAAGTCGGGAGTGCGCCCTCCGAAGAGTTCCGCTTAACCCCGAAGCAATACGTCCAAAAGTCTAACCTAGGTTCTAACCCTAAATAACCCTCGAATAAAGCCTGGAAGCCGGCCATGTAGAGGATGGAATTGGGTGGCAGGTTATGGGGCTGGATATTGTAATGGGAAAGAATTTGGAGGAAGAAGGCGGAAGGTGGAAGCCCCATACCTCGAAGAAGATGAGAGGAGAGGAGAACTCTTTCACCGTCTTTCGGCGATGGTTCATTCTCGTCCTCGGGAAGCCGCCATTTTCCCTGAAGGACCAGGCCCTCCTTTTCCATGTTTGGAAGGAGAGCCGGTGGAATGCTGCATGCAATCCAATTGCCTGCAGACTCCGTCTCTTCGTCCGCTCCGGTGGCGGCAGAGGCGGCGGCTTCCGCGGCGGCGAGCTCGTCGCCGAGGAGCTGGATCTTTTCCTCCACCGTTTCAGGGGCAAACGGTGGAGAGGCTGCGGAGCTCGAGCCCGCAATGTCCGCAGCGGCGGAAAGGTTCTCTCCGCCGGCCGCGGAGGCCGCGGTTTTCCCCGGCTCGTCGCCGGCGTGCTTGGGCGACCCAAGTTGTGGATCTAGGTCGCCGATGAGGTCGTCGATGGCGGCGCGAGTAGGCGAGGACGGTGAGGTTGCCATTTCCAGGCGATGCGATTCGTTTCCGGTGCGTTTGGAGGTGAAGTGCGTTTGAGGCAGTGCTTCGCTCGGGAGCTCGTGCGCGTCAATGGCGAGTGCGGTGAGGAGTGCGGAAGGTTTTTGTTGAGGACGAGGATGGCTATTTATAGCTAAAAATCCGTCAAGATACGTGCCAACGGCTATTTTTGACCGTTGGATGTTTGACGCGTGTCACTCGCCGGAAAATCCGGGAAATGAAACGACAGGGAAATAATGACTATCTCCTCGTTTCCCGTGAGAATCTGTCAGAGATACATTGCAGGGTTTCCCGCGTGAAACCCAAGCGTCCCCTGCGTCAGCATGACTCAAGCGCTGACGTCAAGAGTTCCTTTTCCGCGAAGGATCGTGAGAGAAAAGCCGGATTTTCAGGATTCCGAGTTTCATGTTACCATCTCTTTCAAAAGAAGAATAAGAAGAATCAAGACTGCTGAATCAATATTTCTCGGACAAAGTACATTTGGCGAAAGATGGAGAATCAGAGTTTTAATCCTTCTTGGGGGCTACTGTCGGATATATACCAAATAGGGGTATAGAAGATGGTAGACAAAGTGCCGGATTACCAGGGTGGCCTAAGTGGTAGTGGGCTTAGGTCCATTAGGCGGCCCAGTAACCCGACGCACAGAAGCCGGATTCTAGAAGAACCCGGATCACGACCCATGTGATCTGGCTTGGAGGAGAAGACGGATTCCTTGCTTTCCAAGTTACAAGTTACCGTAGTCTTCTAGGTTTCCTATTCTGTAAGCCCTAATCCGGCTATTATATAAAGCCGGACGGGAGATAGATTAAGTAAGGAACGAGGGAATAACAGGGAAGCTCTACGCCAACTCGCCGAGAAGCTCATCCTCGTCGAGTAGCCTAGATCTACACCTCACATTGTAACCCTGTATCCAGGCTTTAGTCCTGATTAGTGAGAAGTGCAGGAGTAGGCACGTCGTACTGTCGTGACGTACCGAACCTGGGTAAATCATGTGTTCACTGTCCACCACGCGATCCCGTTACCCCACGTCTCTACCGTAGTCTCATGGCACCCCCGTCTATGAAAACTACTACGATGTCTCGACACACATGGTCAAATAAAAGTGCTCTACGAACCAAACTCATGAAAATGTTGTTAGAATATATTTCCTGAAAATTCTTGAATTGAAATATTGCTCATGTTATTTTTGTATTGTGTGTTGTGGCTTGATAAGTTGGGTAGAATCATTTTTTTTATTTTTTTTATTTTATTTTCAAAAAAACACGCTAGACCAGCCCAACCCAACTGCCAACGAAAAAAAAACGCCCAACTGCTGCGTGCGCAAGCCCCCACCCCGGCCCCTGCCGCCGCCGAGCCGGCCCTAGGCCGAGCGCCAGGCCGGGGCGTTCGGCCACTTGGCCGGCCCCGCCCTCCGCCGCGCGCCGGCCCCAGGCCGGGCGCTTCGGCCACCCTGCCGGCCTCGCTGCCGGCCCCGCCCCCCCGCGCACCGGCCCCAGGCCGGGGTCCCCGCCACACACACGCCGCGTCGGCCTGGCCGGCCACCCACCCGGCCCCAGGCCGGGGTGGGCGCTACCACACGCACGCACACATTACACACACGCACGCCCCTCCCCTCCAACAACCGCCCCCACTCCCCTTCTTCCTCCTCTCCACCCTCCATTAGAGCACCTTGGTGCTCTTGCCTCCCCCACCTCCCTAGCCCATCCCCACCGCCCAAATTCACGGATCCGCAAGCCCTCGGCCCTCTCCTCCCTCTCCTCCACACGGATTTCTCATTAACCCCTTATTGGAGGAGATCGGGACACTTGATTGCCTCGTGCTTTTTGTTTGAAGATGGCTTCGAACTCGGGTAATTTTCTTTGGGCTTTTCTATGGTTTAGGTGTATGTGAGAGCTCCCTCTCGGTGTGCTACTTCTAGTGTTCATGTGCTCAATTTTTCCCATCTATTAATGCTAGGGTTCATACCGCTATGATATATTATGATTTGTTCATGACATGTGCTCCATCTATTCTTATATTATGCCATGTTGATGTTCAATGCTCCTCGTATTCTAGCCCTAGCCCTATGATAATATGCTTCACCTCCCTTTGCACATTACATTTTCATAGTTGGCCATGGTTAAATACTAAATTTTTCCCATTATTGATACGATTGTTCTCTCATTGTGACATAATGTGTATGATATAACCTAAATATTTTTACATGCCAAATATTTTGTGTCACATCACACAATCCTATACGCATGCTATGATACTATGCAAACACCCATAATATTGTGTTCCCTAACTATTGGGTTAGTATTTCGTTTACCATGTCGTTGTCTCATAGATTCATGGCTTAATTATTTTTTTCTCTCCTAATCAATGACCATGTGCACTCATTATCATGCTCCATCTCCATGCATCATATGTTTCAGGTGATTCTCCTCCTCACAATGATGCCTCTCGCTCTCTCCGCCCTCGCACCTCTCGCAAGAAGAGTGCACAGGATGTTGCTGGTTCTACTCCCTCACGGAGACAGGCTCCCTCCCTTCCTATCAATCCGAAGGAGCCCGTGATCAAAAACTGGGGTGGCCTTAGTGCCGCCGATTTTGAGGAAGCTAGGCTGAAATTTAATCCTTATGAGTTTGGTCGAAGCACGTGCTCGGATCCTCGGTTCTATTGCAAGATGCATCAAGTCATGCATGAATTTATTCTTGGCAAGCTTCAGCACAGTCACGTGGATCAACATTACTTTGACATTGAGTATGCTCGCAACAAGTGGCCTGAAGTTATGACCATCATGGACTACCACAACCTCACTCCTCTCATGGGTGACACCCTTGCTCATCCGTACTCTCCAGAGTTGCTCAGGGAGTTCTACTCCACCGTTCACTTCTCCTCTGGTGGCCCCACGCGTCTCCCGCGTACTTTGATATGGATGAGCGGTGGCTCCAAGTGTGAGGCTACCATGGATGAGTTTGGTACTATTCTGGGTATCCCCGAGTATCGGTTTGACTATACATTCTATTTCCGCATTCATGGGGAGTCCAACAAGATTATGAAGGCCAAGGAGGGGATTCGTCATTGCTATCCCGAAGGTACCGGCTCCATGCATATTCCTAAGATCAAGTTCTTCTCTGAGCATTGGTATATGGTACACGCTATCCTTCGCAACACCATCAACGCCAAATTTGGTGAGAAGGGCGAGGTACGCAAGTGGATGATCAACCTTCTCTTCCACATTGAGTCTCAGATGAGGGCAAAGAAGCAATTGGATGTACTGGACTACATGTGGCAGGAGATGCAGAATGTGGTTAAGGAAAAGCGAGTACCCATCTATGGCTCATATATTCAGCGTCTTATTGAGACCCGCATCCCAGAAGGTCTCATCAACAACTATGCCAAAGTGACTCCCAAGAAGAACATTCTTATGTATGATGCTCCCATTGAGTCTGCTCATGAGCCAAGGCCTAAGCGCACCCGCACCGAGTCAGTTACTCGCCGCTCTCCTTCACCTTCTCCTCCTCCTGAGACCTTCAATCTTAAGAAGATTCTTCAGAAGATAAACTGCTTTTTCATTGATAAGCAACATCAGGATTATGAGGCTTATCGCAAAGGGAAGGCCTCTAGTCGCCGTCCGCGCGCCATCCAGACTGCTCTCAAGATTCCTCTTAGTCCTCCCAGCTCCGAAGAGATTTCCGAGGAGAAGTGGAAGTCTAAGCATACTTATTGGTGTGGAGATGATGCTAGCTCACTCGGCTCTTTTGCGGGGCCATACACCACCGCTGAGGCTAGCTCCAGTCAGGCTCCTGTAGAGGACTTCCATGAGGATGAGGATGAGATGGGCGACGAGTGATCGGGTTGCATTTTTCTCCCTTTTTGGTGTATGATGCCAAGGGGGAGAAACACTCACGCATTGCATTGCATTTCATGCATTCATTTGCGTCTTATCTTCGTGATTTGCTTTCATCATTGTTAGTTGAAACTATTTGTGTGGTTTGTTGAACCTTGGTGTTATTGTAAGACTATGTCTTTATTTATCTATCGTACTCTTTATCTATGCGTGTGACAATTGTTATTGAAGATCATAGCAAGACTATCAAGTTATTTCATCTACTCACTATTTCGATGTGTTGAAGCCATAATGAGGGTAGTTGTTATTCATAAGAAGAATGCTATGGTAAGATCATCCTAGTGGTAAACATTATTGCTCACTTGTGATTCATACATGTGTATCTTCAATGGTAAAATCATGGTTGAACTAATTCTTGCACTTCACATAAATATGTTGTAGTCACATCATCATCATGATTATCAAATATACATGTCAATTGTTATGGGCACACAAATAGGGGGAGTACGAATATATGTTAATTCTCTCACAAATAGCCATGCAAAATTATTTCTTACGCAAATCCGTATGTTGTCATCAAACATCAAAAAGGGGGAGATTGAAAGAACATGGTTTCTAAATCCTATTTTGAGTGTTTGATTACAACATATAGATGGACTAATGTGTTTTGCTAAGTGTACTCAGAAAATATCGACCCGTAAATATCATACAAGCTGCAGCAATAAGTGAGAAAAAGTTACGGGAAAAGATGAGGAGGAGGAGAAAAGAAACGGCGAAGAAAAGGGAAAAGGAGACGAAGAAAAAGGGGTGGCCGGCCTCCTGGCCGGCCTGGCCGGGCTCCAGGCCGGGCTGGCGCAGCCCCACGCCGGCCCCACGCCGGCCCCCAGGCCGGGGTCCTCGGGTGGGGGTCCGGCCTCGCGCCCCCCGCCCGCCGCCGGCCTGGGGCCGGCCGCCGGCCCGGCCGCTGGCCGGGCCGCCCCATGCCGGCCCCAGGCTGGCTGGGCGCTGGCCTGCCCCACGCCGGCTTCCACTGCTGCCCACGCCGGCCCCAGGCCGGCCCCCAGGCCGGGGTGGGTTTGGCCCGGCCCTGGCAGCCCCCAGGCCGGCCCCCAGGCCGAGGTGGGGCACAGGAAAGGGAAAATACCCCCTAACGGCCGTATTTTCGACACGGGTATAAATACGAGGTCTCCACCTACCTCCTTGCTTGGTCAATCTCACCCACACTTTCTCTCACCACCATTGATTGACCAAGCTCAAGCTCAAGAACAAGATCTCCACAAATCCCCAACCAAAGCTCGTGATACTTTGGGATTTGAAGGAGACACCCCCGATCTACAACTCCACCGAGTCGATAGAAATCCACCCACTCATCCCATAGGGATCTTGTCATTCTTAGTTCATTGGAGCTAGGAATCTTGTTGCTCTTAGTTCATCGGAGCTCGGAGCCTTGTTGATATCCCCGGTGCATTTGTGCTCGTGGATCTTGCTTCTCGGAGTCTTGGCGGCTCGTGAGATTTGGTGAGGACCCTCCAATCTTGTGGAGTGTGCCTCATCCTTGTAAAGGTTCTAGTTGTCAACCTCAACGGCAAACATAGTGATTCGAGCCTTCCACATCGGTGGAAGGACTCGAAGGAGATACGGTGTGGCATTTGAGGCCTACTCGGTGTTCCACTTTGGTGGCACCGCACCGCTCCAACGGAGATTAGCTTCCATTGGGAAGTGAACTTCGGGATACATCTCCGCGTCACTATGTTCGGTTATCCCTCAACTTACCTTTACTAATTACTACTAGCTTAGTCATATACTTGTCTTGTGCTAGTTGTACTTGCTCAACATATAGGATTGTTCACCTAGTTGCATAATCTAGGTAATCTATATTTGAGCATTACCTTGTTAACTTGAAAAAGAAGTTAAAATTTGTAGTTAACCTATTCACCCCCCCTCTAGTTAACCTCTCGATCCTTCAAGTTGTATAGGTGCACTAGTTCAGGAAAGAGAGACTAAAATACAAGTAGATTGAATGATTATAAGTGATAATAACAATCTGAAATAAAAATGGAAGCAAGCAAACATGTAGTAAAACTGGTTGAAAACGGTTTTTCAATTCTTATAAACAAGGCCTAGGGATCATACTTTCACCAGTGAACACTCTCAACAATAATAACATAATTGAATGCATAAATATCTCTCTTCACTACGCTACTCCGAACCAATCTCCGATCGGATAAAAAACACCAATAATTGCGTAGGGCTATAAGAGCACTCCTCAAGTCTGTATTACCTCTCTAGGGCACCCCACTCTATCACTATGAGCGCCCCAAATTAGTACTAAAAAACGCCACAATTTCATAGGGTCATCCAACACAAGATATAAATATCATGCTAAACCACACAGTGCACACACTGTCACCTTTACACCGTGATCAAAGTGTCCACAAAGATCTCATAACAAAACCACATGAGTAGCATAACAGATGAAGAGTAAAATCTACTTATTCAACTAGATTACAAATCTCATGATCAGATAAAGATCACACCATGGGAGAGAGAGATGAAACACATAGCCACCGGTAGATCCCTCAGCCCCGGGGGAAAACTACTCCCTCCTCGTCATAGGAGACAACAATGGCGATGAAGATGGTGCTGGAGTCGATGGAGATGGGTCTAGGGGCACTTACCCGTCCTGGCAGGGTGCCGGAACAGAGATTTCTCTCCCCGAAATATGTCGGTGGTGGCGGCTGAGCTACGAAACTTTTTATGGAAGGGGCCAATATTTTTAGGGTTTATGCATCTTGGGGAATAAATAGGTGAAAGGGTGATGGCGGCGGGCAGCCAGAGGGCCGCACCACCCCTGGGTGCGGCCAGGGGGACCCGCTCCCTCCCATGGTGTGGGCACCCCTCTGCCCCTCTCCGGGTTTCTTCTAGACTCCGTTGATCCTCCGAGAATTCTAAGACTTCTGGGCTTTGAATCATCCAATTCCGAGAATATGTCCAGAACAACTTTTCTAAAACTAAAAACAGCAGAAAACATGAACTGTCTCTATGGCATCTTGTCAATAGGTTAGTCCATGAAAACGTCCGGAAAATGAAGGAAAACATGTGAAACATAAAGGTATTGGATAGAAAACAAGCATGGAGCATCAAAAATTATAGATACGTTTGAGACGTATCAAGCATCCCCAAGCTTAACTCCTACTCGTCCTTGAGTAGGTAAGTGATAACAAAATAATTTTTGAGGTGACATGCTACCAACATAACCTTAATCATCATAATTGTAAAATCATTTGTAAAGCTGAGATCATAGTACTCTAAAAACAGACATGAAAGATATAATTTTAACAATGAAACTTAGCAATCATCTTGCATCACGAAAAGCAACACAAATAAAATATCATGAATAATAATGCACTTGAAAGTTATATGTTTGTTTCAAGCATAAAGAAAACACCGCAAAGTGATATTTCACTTTTCCTTCAAAGTGGGGAAAAATATAAATGCCAGGACACCTTCAAAGTTCAAGTGGATGACAAGAACAAATAATTTGAGAGAAAGTAATAACACATCATGAATAAATTAACAATAGTTTCTGGGACCAATGCACATTAAACTCAGAATGGAAACCACGCTCTCTCATCTGTGCATAAAGTTAGAAAATGGAGACTCAAAATAAAAGTAAAAGAAATGCCCTTCGCAGAGGGAAGTATGGATTAACTCATTTGGTGGAGCCTTTTATTTTATTAAACAGAGGTATTGAAAACAGTTTTCTAGAGAGGTGTATGCTTATGTCAACGAATGATAATAGGGTTCTTGTCATCTTCCATACTAAACAAGTTGAGAGCGGTTCCGGATTATTTATATTAAGCATTTATAACATGCTCTTTATATAGTATGACAGTCCCCCCCCCCCCCCCACCTTGCTTTTGCAAACTATGGCTAACCGAATCCTCGTGTGCCTGCCGACAATCTCATACCATGGAGGAGTACCTATTTATTTGTATAAGATTTTTGATGGTATAATGGTCTAACCATCTCTTTGCAAAATTAATGAAGAGCAGGAAGCATGCAAGTCAGGGTACTTAATTAGTATGGAAGACAACAAACCCAACTACTACTTCCTCATGAGCTAAAACAGGGGCACAAAACAAAGAATACTTTTGAAAGTTTAAAGGTAGCACATGAGAAATTTACTTTGGAATGGCGATTAAATACCACATTTAGGTAGGTATGGTGGAAACATTTGGCAAACTTTGGTTTTTGAGAGTTGGATGCACGAGAGAGCTCATATCCAGTACAGGTGGAGGCTAGCAAAAGGTTGTGAGCGACAAATTAAGAGAGCAATAATAGCCATAATCATGCAAGCAACAAAAACATTATTAATAAAATTATAAATGGTATCTATCTATTATATACTAAAAGCACAATACGGGGGTCTCAAATAGAGCCACCACAATCAGCCACATCATCTCAATTGTATTGATTGTTAGATCTGAAATTTATGGCTGAGATTTAATCAAGATTTAAAGGTTTAACGTAACATGTGTAAAGGCATATAAATTTCCGTCACGTTTATTTCCCGTAGAAACGGACATGAAGCACCATATATGCTATTGGCTAATTACCAGCACTACGTGGTTGGAATATCGATTAAGCCGGCCAAGCTATCCATATTTACTACCCTAGAATCGTCTATTTTCTTGCCCGTATTTGTTCTCTCCCGTGCGGCTGGGAACAAAACCCACGCTACATGTCGCCGAGATTGCCGGAAACAAGACCGCGTAGCAGGCGTCGCCATGATCTTCAATGCATCCGATCGATCGGCAGCTCAAACGGACTCGAGTTGATCCTCCATACACACACCGGCTGAGTCATGGAAGAAGAATTGCCTGGTCCGGCGGAACGTCAGGTAAGGTATTGTTATCCCCACGTACGATCCGCTTCTTTTTCAAGGGAAACATTGGAAGATTTGGTTTGAGTTGCTCCCAAAAAATGATTTTTAGGTCAACATGTTTCCGAAGACGTACCATGGCTAATTACATGACCAAAGAAGTTCCATGATAATTACTTAATTACATGTAAATTGTAAGAAAAGTAAGTTGGACATAACTGATTTTTACTGCTATTTTAAAGGTAGAATACCTAGAAAGGAACAACTCCCTGCTCGCTTTCATCCATATCATGGTAGGTCGTCACTATGATCGTGAACACATCGGATTGATAGGTCGACTGGCAGCCCAATGGACTCCAATTAATATTTCAAACACACCAGCTGGATTAGGCTAGAAGAATTGTCCAATGTATCAGACTGGTCCGACAAGAGTACTCCCATTAAACTCAATAGAAGGAACTTTCGAAACTGAAACAAGCAAAATCGATCAGAAGAAGTTCAAGTAGACATGTCGCCCTTCAGTAAAAAGGCGATCAATCCTATTACTCCCTCCGATCCGAATTAATGGTCGGAGGGCTAGCCAAAGTTTTGCCCTGCCGATTTCTCTCCTGCAGTCATACAACAGGCTTTCAGCTTCATAGAGCAGCCCAAAAAACTGGAAGTATAGTCCTCATGCACGATGGCGATCATGCCGGGCGTTTGCGACACACCATTAGGCCACTTTCGTGCACAAGGAAGTCCCAGCTGCGGTGCTGACTCCATGCCGCAAATTAGATTTTTGCTCTGGCGCTTTCGACAATTGGAATTTGGAACAATGTAACAATAGGTAGTCACATGGTTGTGGACTTGACCGGCATGGGAAGAAGATGAATGAACTCAATGTATCAATCTCGCAGAGTAAAGCGTCGTCTTTAGAAGTTGTTGCCTGGTATATGTTGATTAAAAGCATCATGCACAATTTATTTTTTTAGATACTTCGATCATTTTGTTGTGGCAACAACTGGGCCAATTGCCATTAAACTGACTGGGGATGCACGACAAATGCTGACATCCAATTGAGTGGTGTCGCTGACCATTTGGATTCAGTACATCTACTTGCTGGCGTATCCCGATGTATTCATGCCCCAATCAATCTCTTCCAAACGATGGATATATGCAGAAAGATCATCTCTCAGTTTTGGCTTTTCCTTATACGGTATAAGGGAATATTGACAGTGTGCTCGATATACAGATCGGCGGGTTTCTCACCAAGGAATCACCATCGCTCCCAGGGTCGTGATAGTTACCACATCCCTAGATTCATCTCCAGCTTGACCAGATTGACACATGAAGCAAAAGGTAATGCCATCACTTTGATTGGATAAAGATGCATTATAGTGTGCTATTTAGTCGAGCAAGTTTTATATGATTGTTAGTGATATTTTTTTTGGGGGTCGGTTGAACTTGCCAAGCCCTCCCCCAGAAATTAGTAGGAGGTCCACAGATACGTTACACTTAGACATGAATTAACATGCAGATGGACCTCCATGATGTGAGATAGATCAGTAACCGCTCCAAGTATCCATTTAGTAGTGCAAATGAACCATATAATTGTATTTAAATTTAATTTTTGTTTTTGTTTCACGTCCAAACAAAACTTTTAATGTGCAATCTGTTTGTATAAACAAGGCATACATTAGTACAAGGTAAGATAAATACATCAGTGTGAGAAGAAACCAAGATCATCACTATAGTAATGATGAATATTGTACCTATGCTTGGTTCACACAGCTATATGGAATTTAATCACGAATTTCACAAACAGCACAACCGTGTGTCTAATGTAGTAGCTCTAGCTATCACACTTTTCGTTTCCCACAACAATTTGTCCTAAAGGTCATCAAACTTATAGTTTAAATCAAATTTTGATAAAAGAAACTTATGCTTTTTCACTATCTATTTTGGACTGGTCAAAGTATATTTAGGAAGAAGCAATGCTATTGGGTACCAGAAAAAAAAAAATCTTGAGCATTATTTGTAAATTGTTACAATTTTTTTTATTATTAACTAAATGTTGTTACCTAACTGGAGAGTTTACTTATTTCCACATTGTCTCTCTTTCTATATGATTTTTTTTTAGAAACCAGCAACATTATGCCCTACTTTAAATTAATAAAGCAAGTAATCCAGTTTTAAGTCGCGCCACGGGCGCATACATGCTGAGGCAAACAGCTTTAGCCAAGACGGTAAGAGGAATACGGGGGCCGGCCACCCCAAAACAGACCGGTAAGCGAAAGGCAAAGCTACTACTCCAAGATGAGGGTGGAAGATCAGCTTCAGTCCATCAGCCATCTGCAGAAGCGCCGTCTATCATGCTCCTTTGCCATGTGTGCCCAAGCCTGCACAAACAGCATCATTTTGAAAATCACGTCAGCCGGACGTCGAGGGACGATCGCTTCAATGGATAGTTTATTACGCGTTAACCAAAGGGACCAGCCAGAGCCGCAAACAGCACCCAGCTGATGCGGCGCTGGCAGCCAAGTAACGATTGCTGGATGGCGAAAAACTGAGGGAATGAAGCAGGACACCAGCTACACCCAAGTAGCTGTCTAAGCACACTCCACCAAGTTTCGCAAGAGAACAGTGAAAGAAAATGTGTGCCGGTCCTCGGGAGCACCACACACCGCACATAAGCCATTATTCGGCCCGTACCGGCCAAACAGCCTCTCACGTGTGGGCAATCTGTCCAGGGCAAGTTGCCAGGTAAAGATTTTGACTTTGAGCGAAGTTTGGCCCGCCACAGGTCTTGCACATGGCCAGACTCGCGCCGTGGGAGAGTTTTTTGTAGATCGAAGCCACAGAGAAGAGACCAGAAGGTTCAAGCGCCCAGGAAACAGCATCCGGGCCTTCCCGAAGGCCCACCAGGGCGAGGTCGGAGTTCAGCTCTGCCCATTGGGCCGCACAACAAGGGAGAGCGCCTGCGGAAGCGAATCCCCTCTACCTCGAAAGCAGCAGCGACAGAGATAGAAGGGAGCTCGCAGATTTCGAACAAGTCCGGGAAACGGTCTTTAAGTGGTCCATCCCCAAACCACCAATCAGACCAAAAGAGGGTCCGAGATCCATCCCGGATCTCGTATCTCGCACCTAACTTAAATAGGTGCTTTATTTTATGGAGGCTAAGCCAAAATTGGGAGCCACCGCGTGGATCTGCAGCAAAAATGTTGGAGGCTTCCGGGTACTTGGCAAAGATCAACCTCCTCCAAATGGAGGAGTCTGTTTGAAACAGACGCCAAATCCACTTCAGCAAGAGTGCTTTGTTCATCACTTTCGTATTTGTCAGACCCAAGCCCCCACAGTCCTTGGGTCGACACAGCGCCGGCCAATTGACCAAGTGGCACTTCCGTTTGGGCCCGATCCTTCCCAAAAGAACCTCGCCCGGATAGAGTCGAACTTAGCATGAACCCCGTCTTGCAGCAAGAAGAGACCCATCACAAAGGTGGGCAGAGCGTCAAGGCAAGCGTTGGACAGAATCAACCTTCCTCCCGAGGATAAAAGACGGCCCATCCACACCTCCACCTTCGCGCCCAGCTTATTGACCAGGAAGTGCCATTGCTCCACCGTCAACTTCTTGTCCGAGATGGGCAGGCCCAGGTAAAGGAACGGGAAGGAGCCAAGTCTGCAATTCAGCATATTGGCAATGCGGGTCTGTTCCTCAGTGGTTGACCCAGTACAAACACTTCAGATTTATGGAAATTGATCCGTAGCCCCGACATGTCTTCAAAGCAAAGGAGGAGGAATTTCAGGTTGGCAATCTCAAGATCGTTATTTTGGAGCAGAATGATTGTGTCATCTGCGTATTGCAGTGCGAAATGCCCCCCGGCACAAGATGGGGGACCACCCCATGGATGTGCCCAGCAGCACACAGGCCGCAGAAAGGATGCCGAGAGGGCTTCAGCGATGAAATTGAACAGCAAGGGCGAGAGGGGTCCCCTTGAACGCACCCTCGCTTATTGCGGAAGAAGGGGCCAATCTGCCCGTTGATCGAGATGGCCGTTTGTCCACCTGAGATCAGCTGTTCGATTCTATGGATAAATCCTGCGTCGAACCCTTTCCGACGAAGGACCTCCAAGAGGAAGGACCAGTTCACCCGGTCGTAAGGCTTTTTCGAAGTCCAGCTTAAGAAGGATCCCTCCCAACTTTTTGGCTCGCAGCTCGTGAACAATTTCGTGCAGGGCTAGCGCTCCATCCAGGATGAAACGTCCTTTGAGAAACGCGGTTTGGGTTTGGCTGATAATTTTGTTGGAAATGGGTCCAACCTGGAAGCGATGGCTTTGGAGATGATCTTGAATACTACGTTAATCAAAGCGATAGGCCGGAATTGGGAGATGGACTCCGCGCCCGGACTTTCGGAATCAGGGACTGAACCCCAAAGTTAAGGCGGGACACATCCACGCGGCCCAACATGAAGTCATTCAGAATATGCCACACACCCAGTTTGCAAAGCGGCCAGCAGCGTTTGAAGAATGCCACCGGGAAGCCATCTGGGCCCGGCGCAGTGTTGGTCTTCATGTCATTCACTACTGCTTCCACTCGGCTTTCGAGAAGGTAAGGAGGAGGCCCAAGTTGTCCTCTCAGACACACAGCTAGCAGGCGGCCAGATGGACGTTTGAAACCCAGGCGGCGAGGGGCCACAGTCCCCAGAAGCTCTCTGTAGAAATCGTAAATGTGCGCCTGGATAAGTATAGGGTCACTAATAGGCCCGGAAGGTGACAGCATTTGGTGATCAGACACTTTCTACGCTTGCCATTGGCGGACAGCGTGGAAATAGGCAGTATTTGCATCCCCTTGCAAGGCCCAACGGATCCTGCCGCGCTGGCGCCAATACTCCTCCCTCTTGCCTATAAATTTCTAGCAATTGGTCCTCAAGGTGGTAACGGAACGCCCACTCGTCCTCGTTTAGCCAACCGAGTCCGCCTGCTCGTCCAAGGACTTGATCTGGTCAAGGAGGGCGAGTTTACGAGCTCTGGACTCCCGCCCCATGTTACAGCTCCATCCTCGCAGGTGTTGGCGAAGACCACCCGACATGTGCTTCCACCAATCAACGATGTCACGGCCCCCTGCGGACGCCATAAGGCGGAGCCATTGAGACTCCAGCATGGCAGGGAAATCCGCGACTTCGAACCAGCCCAGCTCGAAGAAGAAGCGATTTGATCGGACCTGGGAGCCCCCTCCCGAGTCCAGGACCAGGAGTGTGGTCAGAGCCAAGGATGGGTTCAGCCGACAGGGAGGCAAGGGGGAAGAGCGCGTCCAATTCCGGAGCAAGAAAAACTCGGTCAAGGACGCAGCGCACTGGGTCCCCGTTGGCGGTTTGTCCAGGTGTATCTAGCCCCGTTCTGGGGACTTCCGTGAGGGCCCAATCCGCAATGGAGTTGTTGAACAGCTCAATGCGAGGCCAATTGATCCGGTCGTTGTTTTTGTCTTCTGCTCCCCTGGCAGGTTGAAGTCCCCACCCATGATAATAGGATGTCTACAGGCCTCTACTTTAGCCGAAATCTCGCAAGGAAAGCCGGGGAGGCTGCGTGGTTTGCAGGGCCATAAATGCGATGAAGGTTACTATCTTGTTTGTGCGCGGATGAGACAGTTCACGCTGATGAAGAATTGACCCCTGTCAATGTTTTCGACCTCAAAGCCGCTGTCTCGCAGACCAAGCAGGATCCCCCCCGGAGCGACCATTTGCGGGTAACCAGCACCAGAAGAATTTCTCGCCAACTTCTAGGTTTTGTAACTCCAAGTCTGTGAAGTCTTGTTTAATTAGTTTCTTGCAGCACGATAATGTCGATCCTATGCTTTCTAAGCAGCTCTCGGATCAGGGTCCGTCGCCCCTTGCGACCGAACCCGCGAATGTTCCAGAAAAGGATACGCATTAAAGCAACGCGCCTTTGGCCCGTGCCTGGCGGGTCACTGGGCGCCGTCCTAGCGGCGCCGCAGATTTGGATCGCTTTCTAACAGGTGCCGGAGCCGGAGGGGCCACAGCCAACTCCACTCCGGACCCAACTACTGGAACGGAAACTCCATCGTGCTCCCCAACCCTTGGGAGCGGCACCTGGGCCTGGAACCAGCTAACAAGTTTGCGACTATCAAATCTAGGTCCGCGGAGGCGTTCGAAGCGAGAGGTGACTCCGACCGGCCCCTGCCGCGATCTGGGAATCAGCCTCCTTAGAGGACTCCGCCGCCTTGGCCAACGCCGCCGCCTTTTCGACTTCGAATCTAGCGCATGCGAGGCTAGCTTGAGCCAGCTCATTAGCACGAATAACCGAGAGCGCTTCTGCCGGCGGGCCCTCCGCCGACAGAAAAGAAAATACCCGCAATCCGCCACCACCGTGAGGAGATGACCTCCGTAGGCTTGAAGGATGAGAAATGGGATCCTGTGGTACCTGAAGCCTGCGCGGAAGCCTTGGCGTTCTTCTCGGCGGTGAGACGCACCGCGCGGTCCAGCACCCGCTCAGCGGACGCACCGCCGCCCTCGCACTCAGCTTGGCCGGCTCCACCGCCGCCGCCTGAGACCGAAGCCCTCTGGCGACGACAGCGTTCAGCGCGGGGATCGCCGGCGTCGAGAGGAACGGGCCCAGGATCGCGGCCTGAGATGGCGCCGGGCGCGCCGAGTCCTGGGAGTCGACCACCACCGCGACCACCTCCTCCGAGGCAGGCCTCTTAGAAGGCCTGCGTGTTGGCCTTGCTCCTCCTCTCTCTTGAGAATCGGGCCGCTGGAGCTCCGTCGCGCCCGGCAGCCGGCGGGAGAAGTCTAGCCGGCGGGCCTTGGGGAGGTCCAGGTCGCTCCGATCCAGCGCCCGGATCTGGCTGAGGAAAACGTCCACCATGGCGCCAGGCGAGAGGAGGGTGGCGTCACTCGCCGCGGGGGCCTCCGAGGATATTACTGCGGTGCGGCTAATTTAAAAAGGTTCCTGGTTGTTCAGTAATTAATTCATTGCAGAAGGCTGAATTGTTTAGCTCGACATGCTTCAAGCTATTAGTGTGTTCCTACCTTTTCAGCCAAATTCCAAATAACCATATCCATGAGTTAGATATCAGCTACATTTCATTACCATATTTTATGATCTATGGGTTCTAATAAAGAAAAGGATTCACGGTTTTAATGACTTCTTGATTCAAAATAACTTACTGATAAAACATAATACCAAATGACTTCTGGCATTGACAAACTTGTCTAAATTTTTACATTTTTTTCGTACCCAAATCTTAATACAGCATAGTAAATACACATTATATCTCTAGCCGCGCAAATGCGCGTGTCGCCATGCTAGTTACAAGTCAAAAACTAAATGATCATAGAGGCCATAGGTGACTGTTTTGTGGTCGTAAACATGGTGTAAGCATGCGCCAAGTCAACCAAAAAAAACATTCGCAGGAAAATACCACAAATTTCTGCTTCAATGTGATAAAAACAACTCATGATTCTTTCAATGGCATATTAAGCACTCTCAGCTATATGATACAAGTCATGCTACAAGAACAACTACTAAGCACAGAATTAAAATAACATCTAACATGACATATAAAAGTCTAGCCACGGTCTATACGAGCTTCTTTTTGCACCGTTATAAGCATAAAATACTTTACTCTTCTCCAACACCAATTAACTTGTTTGAAACAATTATCATAGATAATATTCATCAAAGACCAGAGAGCTAATCGTATATAACTGAAGCAAACTAACAAGTTCTGAACAAAATAGGAGCGGAAAACAAGGGCTAAACGCAGTACTAGCAAAAAGGAGAACACTCACAGAACAATAAGAATGAAAACTAGAGTGTTATAAGCAATGAAAACGGAGCGTGTCTCTCTACAACACAAGAATGATAGGTTCCAACTAAGTTTATTGCAGCAAGAAAAAAAAACATACGCTCCAAGTAAAATTCATATGTGTGACCGAAAAAACTAAGTTGTTGCCACTAGGAAGAAAACAACGATGTTTACATTGTTTACATTACACAAGTTTCTTAATGCAATTATCTATTGATTGCAACTTAATACCCAAGGTTTCCTCGGATGACATTCCGAGGGTGGATTATTAGTCATAGATTCAGTTGGATAACAGCCTATGTATCTTGTTGTAATGCTCGCATGAATCACGTAGTAATCATCATGTCACGCATATGCACTACGGTGCAGCCTTTATATCTGTCAATTGCCCAGCTATAATTTGTTTACCCAACACGCTATTTATTTGTTTTGGAGAGACACCACTAGTGAACTGTGGAGCCCGTTCCATTTTCCTCATACTGACAATACAACCACTTCAATCACTATTTTCATACTGTTCCTACTATTTTCCTACTACCATCACTGTTCTCTTTTCATCTACTGCAAACAAGTACCATTTTCAATACCATATGTTTAACCTCTTTGTTTTCAGCAAAACCGGTGAGATTGACAACCTCACTGCTTCGTTGGGGCAAAGTGATTTGATTGATTGTGTAGGTTCCACGTTGCTTCTGAACCGGTAGTGCGCCCTACCACATCAGATGCATCAACCTTCGGAAGTGATTTCTTTCTCCTACTGGTCGATTCAGCCTTGGTTTCTTTTTGAGGGAAAACTTGCTGCTGTACTCTTCAAAGGTTTACCAACGTCAGCCACCAACAAGTTTTCTGGCGCCGTTGCCGGGGAGAAATAGGATTTCATCAAGGGAGTCTCTCACTTCTAATCTCTTTACTTTGTTTCAGTTTTGCTTAGTTTATTTTCTTTTGTCTTGTTTGCTTCTCTATATCAAAAACACAAAAAAATAGTTCTTATTCTAGTTGTTATTTTTATCCTGTTTTTAATCTTGCTAAAATGTGTACTCCTGTTCCTTTTACCTTGTCACATGATGAAATTATCTTCACTTTAAAACAAGGGAGAGATGAGAGTTTCAAAGAAGCTTGGTCTAGGGTTTTTGATTCCTATTGCAAAACTGAACCTAAAATGACTCTAAGCATGTTTCCTCGTAGTTTTTATTTTGGTCTTGTTCTTTGCTATAGATATGCTTTGAATACCGTGGTAGGAATAGATTTACTTCATTGTGATGGAGATCAAGCTTTTAATTCCATAAAAAAAATTGGAATCTATAGCTCACCTAGTAACTCTGATAAAGCCTTTGCAAGCATTTATGCTAGCTTAAATACTCTTGAGACACATGTATCTTGCTTAAAAGAAGGTTATAATCAGATTTGTGAACATTTTGAATATGTACCAATTAATTTTAAGGCCTCAAATATGATCCCTATAGTAAAAGTTGCTATGAATGGTGAAACTTTTAATGCTCGTTGTGATATTATGTCTCAATTTCGGCTTATGCCTAAAGAGATTTATGAATCTTTGAGCCTTTGGGGAAATATCTCTCACTAATAACACCACTATATTTTCCATTGGGATAGCTGAGGGGGTGTTTACAAAACTCGTAGGGAGAATTGTATCCACTGATTATCTTGTTATTGAATGTGTAGGAGGAGGCAAAATTACCCTTGGAAGATCTCTGCTAAAACTCTTGGGAACAACTATTGATATGGGGAAAGGTACCATGACTTCCACCTCCAAACCGGGCTTCAATCATCCGTTCCCTAGAAGTAAGAATAAGGGTAAGAAAGGTAAACGTAAGCATCGTAGTTACAATTTGGATGCTTCTTCATTTTAAAACACTTGATTTTCTCTTCTTATGCCTAGCTGAAAGGTGTTAAAGAAAAACACTTCTTGGGAGATAACCCATGGTTTTATTTTTTCTTTGTTTTTCTATGTTTTATTTGTGTCAAGGAATTGTATACTTACGTAGGAACTCCTTTGTATCTTTATTTTCATGTATTAGTTGTGCCAAGTAAAGTTTCTAGCGAAAGTTGGTGTTAGTTTTGGATTTCTGCGCAGGAAACAGATTTCTGCTGTCCACTGTAAAGAATCGTATAATTCACAAAAAAAAATCAAAATGACCTGAATTTTTTTGTGCTTATTCCTCAGCTAATTCCAATTTTTTTCTTTATCATTTTCGATTTGAGCCACTTAAGTGCCCCGAAAAAATTCGTCATACAGATTGTTCTGGTTTTGAAAGATTCTGCCTTTTTACTTGCATTCTCTGTTTTACTGTGTCGAGTGGATTTCTTTGCTTCACAAAACATCAATGCCTGTAGATAATGTTTAAAAAGTATAAAAATTCTCGTGTCCTTGCAGAACGTGTGAATTTTTGAATGTGCACTAACCCTCTAATGCGAATTACTTTGAGTGTGGTGTGAAGGAATTTTTCAAGGGTCAAGAGAAGAAGGTGATATAATGTGATCAAGAAGAGTGAAAAGCCAAAGCTTGGGGATGCCCCCGTGGTTCCTCTCAGCAAATTATAAGAAGACTCAAGCGTCTAATCTTGGGGAGGCTCAAGTCAACCCCTTCTTCATCAATAATTTATCAGGTCACTTCTAGTGAAACTATATTTTTATTCGATCACATCATATGAATTTTACTTGGAGGGTTTGTTTGTTTTCTTTTGTTTTCCTTGCTGAAATAATATTGTTGGAACCTAGAATTCTTGTGTAGGAGAGAAACACACTCTGCTTTTTCATATGAATACTCTATGCTCGTATTCTTAGTTTTTCTTCTAGGAGCTGCAATCCCTTTTAGCTCTTGTTTTTCATGCATCTCTTATTCAGAGTTGTTAGTTCTAGTAGAGTTATGTTAGTACTTTCTTGTTTCATTGATATATCTCTTGAAGAGTTTTTTTTAGTATAAATTAATTGGTGTTGGAAAGCAAAAGTACAATTTTCGTGCTTATAACGGTGCAAAAAGAAGCTTGTGCAGACTGTGGCTAGACTTTTTCATGTTATGCTAGATGTTATTTTAATAATGCTTAGTAGTTATTATTGCAGCATGACTTGTCTCAAATAGCTGCGAGTGCTTAATGTGTCATTACAAGAATCATGATTTGTTTTTATCACATTGAAGCATGAATTTGTGGTGTTCTCCTTCGTATTCTTTATTTGGTTAACTTGGCGCATACTTACACCATGTTTATGACTACAAACAAGTCACTTATAGCCTCTATGATCATTTAGTTTTTGACTTGTAATACCCTTTATGCTTTGATTAATAATGTTCTTGTCGCTATGCATGATTATGGCCATTATTCCTCTCTTGATTTGTCACTCCCAGTCTTCTGCTAGCCTCCACCTGTATTGAGTATGAGCTCTACTCATGCATCCAACTCCCAAAAACCGAAGTTTTCCAAATGTGTCCACCATACCTACCTACATGTGGTATTTAACCGCCACTCCAAGTAAATTTCCCATGTGCTACCTTTAAAACTTTCAAAATTACTCCTGCTTTGTGCCCCTGTTTTAGCTCATGAGGACCCAAATAGAGAATCTTTATCTCGCTTGTTGATTGGACTTTACACACCTCGACTAGTTGCTTCATCCGCTTATCCAAATGATAGAAGAGCTGGGAGTGGGGTTCCCAACCCCAAAATTGGTCACTATAAAAATTCTCTTCACTATTTTTGCCCCTGATTTATCAGTCAAAGAATAATTGTGTAAACAAAAGAGAAAGAGGGATGACTTTCTATACCATATGCGTCCTTCAACGGGATCCTCTCCTGTGAAGTCTAGTTGTCTTGTGAATTACTGTATTTTATGTTTACCATTCGTTGACATAAGCATACACCTCTCTAAAAAATGTTTTCAATACCTCTGTTTAATAAGATAAAAAGCTCTAGCACATGAGTTAATTCCTGCTTCCCTCTGCGAAGGGTCTTTCTTTTACTTTTATGTTGAGTCTCCATCTTATAATTTTATGCACAGTTGAGAGAGCGTAGTTTCCATTCTAAGTTTAATATGCATTTGTCCCAGAAACTATTATTAATTGATTCATTATGTGTTATTACTTGCTCTCAAACTATCTGTTCTTATCATCTACTTGAACTTTCTAGGTGTCTTGGCATTTATGTTTTGCCCCATTCTTAAGGACAAGAAAAATATCACTTTGATATGTTTTCTTTATGATCGAATCAAACGTATAACTTTCAAGTGCATTATTATTTATGATCTTTTATTTGTGTTACTTTTCATGACGCAAAGTGATTGCTAAGTTTCATTGTTAAAATTATATCTATCATGCATGTGTTTATAATACTATGATCTCATCTTTACATATGCTTTTACAATTTAGATGATCAAGTTTATGTTGGTTGCATGTCACCTCAGAACTTATTTGTTTTTATCGTTTACCTACTCGAGGACGAGTAGGAACTAAGGTTGGGGATGTTGATACGTATTAAACGTATCCATAATTTCTGATGTTCCATGTTGTTTTCATGCCATATGCTACATGTTTTGTTTACACTTTATGCCATTTTTATCGTTTTTCGAGGACTAATCTATTGATAAGATGCCACAGAGCCAGTTCATGTTTTCTGCTGTTTTTAGTTTCAGAAAAGTTGTTCTGGAAATATTCTCGGAATTGGACGATTCGGAGCCCGGAAGTCTTTGAAAGTTGTCCCACACCATAGGGCGGCGCCCCCTTCCCCTTGGCCGCGCCCAGGGGTGGTGTGGGCCCCCTGGCCGCCCACCGACGTTTCCCTCGCGCCTATATATTCTCGTCGAAGGGTTAACCCTAAATACAGAAGCCTTTTCCACCAAAAATATCAGCATCGGCCGTCATCGTCAACCCTAGTTCGGGAGGGTTCTGGAGCTCTCCCAGGCACCCTGCCAGGAGGGGGAATCATCACCGGAGGGCTCTACACCACCATGCCCGCCTCCGGAATGATGCGTGAGTAATTCATCCTTGTACTACGGGTCCATAGCAGTAACTAGATGGTTGTCCTCTCCTCTTTATGCCTAGTGTTTAGATCTTGTGAGGTGCCCTACATGATCAAGATCATCTTATTGTAATGCTACATGTTGTGTTAGCTGGGATCTGATGAATATTGAATGCTATGTCCAATGATTATTAATCTATCATGTTCTTTTTATGTGTATGTTATTTATGTTCTTGCATGCTCTCCGGTGTTAGCAGATGCTCTGGCCAACTAGATGCTAGCAACTACAAGAGGGAGTATTTATGCTCGATAGTGGGTTCATGCCTCACTTTTACTCACGCTCGAGTGACAGAAACGTAACGGTGGGCGATGTGTTGTTGACTCTAGGGAGAAAACAACGATGTTTACAATGTTTACATTACACACTTTACTTAATGCAATTATTTATTGCTTGCAACTTAATCCCCAATGTTTTCTCGGATGACATTCGGAGGGTGGATTATTAGTCATAGATGCAGTTGGATAACGGTTTATGTATCTTGTTGTAATGCCCGCATGAATCACATAGTAATCATCATGTCATGCACATGCACTACGGTGCAGCCTTGATATCTGTCAATTGCTTGGCTGTAATTTGTTTACCCAACATGGTATCTATCTGTTTTGGAGAGACACCACTAGTGAATTGTGGACCCCGGTCCATTTTCCTCATACTGATAATAAAACCACTGCAATCACTGTTTTCATACTGTTCCTACTGTTTTCCTACTAACATCACTGTTCTGTTTTCATCTACTGCAAACAAGTACCATTTTCCACACCATACGTTTAACCTCTTTGTTTTCAGCAAAATCGGTGAGATTGACAACCTCACTGCTTCGTTGGGAAGAAGTGTTGATTGTGTTGTGTAGGTTCCTCGTTGCTTCTGAACCGGTAGTGCGCCCTGCCACATTAGCTGCTTCAACCTTCGGAAGTGATTTCTTTTTCTTACTGGTCGATTCAACCTTGGTTTCATTCTGAGGGAAAACTTGCTGATGCACTCTTCACAACCTTTATCTTGGGGTTTAGCAACGTCAGCCACCAGGCATCACCGTTAGCAAGCCTCTTGCATACATGAGAGCGGTGCAATATATTGATATCATCCAGAGTAACGGGCAACCAAAGAAGCAATGCCATATCAACAAATGCTATGATGCAACTGCCTCAAGCACAATTGTAGCATCACCATTTTTGCCACAATACTGCCCATGCCATGCCTTGGGACAGTTCTTCCAAGTCGTGCATACAGTCAACACGGTCCAAGATGCCCGAAAATCCTTGTTGTTCATTCGTTTCCATCAATCGAATTGTGTCTTCCTCATTGGGGGCTCTCAGATATTCTGGGCCAAAGACACGGATGATCACTTTGGCAAAACGGCGGACGTAATCGATGGTACTATCCTCCCCAATGCAAAGATACTCATCGACATAGTCAGCCGGAATACCATAGTCAATCACCCTCATCGCCGCCGAATTTTTGGTACGGGCTAAACCCCAACAAACCCGAGGCATTCCTCCGGTGGGTAAAATAGCAACAATTGCCCTCACAAGCTTCTACTATCTTCACAAAGAGGGAGTGGCGCACTCTGCACCTTCTACAGAAGATGTGCGGCGGATATATTGGGACGTCGGCGAAGTAGTCCCACATGAAAAGCTCATTGCCATCAACTCGATTTAGGTATATAGAGGAGACCAAGGGTGGATCTCATGCACCTCTTTCTCCTAAACTCCTCAGAACTTCTTGATGGCGAGGACCACCACCAGCATCTGATGCTGCCGCATCACCATCATCGTCTCCACATCAGGGTCGTCGGAGGAGGAAGAATCCTCCAACAAAAACTACTCGCACGGGCTCAACTCCATCTACGAAAACAAAACCCAGCTCCTAGTCAACTATATATCGATGGAAAGCATAGACGGCAGCGGAAAGATCGACGAAAAGCATAGATGCGAAAACGAACTCATCAACGAATTCCGGGCCGCCGGCTGTCAGCGCGGGTCTGGGGCTGCGGTGCAGCCGGATCTGGGGCTGCGGCAGCTAGGGGACGTCTTCGCGACGACGAAGGAGTGTATTGGGCTTTTGAAGGGAGCGCGGCGTCGGGGCAGGGTAGGGTGAAGCGGAATGGAGGAAATGGGGTGTCGGGGGGTTACCCCTGAGTAGGGGTAAGGCAAGTGCTAAAGTGAAGGTCAAGGTGCTATTGACCGGGTAGACGGCTACCCGGGTACTTGCTACTCGGCAGGTTTCTATCCGGCCGTATCCACCGAAGGCCAAGAGGAGATATCAAGGAAGTTATGTCTGTCCGAGTAAAGAGGTTGGTCCGAGTACACGGATGGCAATCCTACTCGGGCCAAAAGTCAATGGAGCCGTTCTGACAAGAGATCCCGCGTATCCTACGTCCGTACCAGCGTGCGGTTCAACTTACTAGGTTTGTGATCATCCGTGATGCAGGGTTAGGCAGCCGTCCAGTCTTGTCAAGTACAGAGGGGACATGACGGGATGGAGGTCTATGTTGTGAGGCTGAAAGAGTGGACAGGGGCTGTCAGTCGTACGGCGCGGCACTTCTCCGCGCGAGATCTCGGAAGCGTGCCAACGTCACAGTGTTCAAGTCACATCACCGTACCTTTTAGTCTTTGTTTATTCGGCTGGGCACCAGTATATAAGGTGCCCTGCCCCCTCCTGCGCGAGGGACGTTGCTCCACTTCGCATTTATTGCTAGAGCTAGAGAGAACAGTTGAGTGGCTACTCGGCCAGGAGATACACTTTGTACTGCGGCTACTCTGAGAACACACATATAGAGAGAGAGGCAGGAGTAGGGGTGTTACCTCCACACGAGGGCCCTGAACCTGGGTAGATCTTGTTGTTTGCAGTTCTAGAGATACCTTAGCGCGGCTACTCGCCGTGCGATCCATCCCCGGATACCTCCAGCGTCCATCGGCCCCAACACTTTAGCCATCCTATGGCATCTGCCGTGATACCACCACGACAGTTGGCGCCCACCGTGGGGCTACCAGCGGTGCTGGCTGGAGTTCATGTTCGGACGGGACTCGTTTCTGCTTCAGGGGAGCGCGTGGTCTGTGGCCTTGTCCACAGATTCGGCTCCTTCGACTTCGTCACCGACAACGCCGGAGATTTCGGCGGCAGTCCCATGCCTGCAGGTGGCTCGGTGCTCTCCTTCGTCACGCATCTGGTCTATGTCGCCACCACCGACATCCGGGAGTTCCCAGAGGTGGTGCTCGTCGTGGAAGATCCTCATGCTGTACTCGCTGCCCGCGAGAAGCCAACTGGCTGCTCTGCGGACAGCGTGGAGGTGACGATGACAGGCCCGGCTATCGATGCCGGGAAGGGCGCGGCCGCTGCCGCTGGCGTCATCGAGGAACCTGTGGGTGCTAGGGTCCACAAGCCCTACGAGAAAGACCGGAACTTGCCTCCTTCCACGTCTACGGCGATCCCAGCTGCTCGCGGAGGCGCAACCGTGCAGCTGGCATGCCACAACCCAATGAGGCAGAACTCGCCGCCATGAGGGCGCAAATCGAGCAGCAGCGTCAAGCACTACTCGCAGAGACCCAGGAGCTGGAGAAGGTTAGGCTTGAGCTTAACCTTTTGCAAAATGAGTACAATGCAGCGCATGGCTTTACTCCTGTTTCTAGGCTGCCTAGCAAGATAGGCGTTACTCGTCGCAACTTAGGCGCTGAGCTAGCTAGAGATGGTAGGGCTGCTAGCCAATCTGCTAGTTTGGACACTGTTGATAGGCCTAGATACAGCACCCCCGCCAAAACTCTTAGGGCTGCAGAGGAAGTGGCTGCTGAGTTGCCACATCTCACTGGCGACGCGCGCGCTAGGCAGTAGGAGAGACTCAACGAGCTAGTGCTAGAGGCTGGCAGGCAAAACGAGGAGTTCCGGAAAGCCAATCCGGGTGCTGGCGCATCCCATGTTGTTCACTCGCATGGGATGAGATCTCATGACCAGGTGTCATCACCGTTTCCCGGTGGGGATAGAAACCAGAGTGTGACCTCTGGGAAAAACAAACAGATGCAGGTGTACGACCCGGCTGTCGCCGCAAAACAGCACGCTGTGCCGCGGCAGCCCGGTCAGAAACACAACTCTGCAGGAGCAGGCTATCAAGCCAACAAAGCTCACAGTAAGGAGCAAGGAGGAAACCATGTAGGGCCTTCTCGGTGTCATGCTGCCTAGCCTACTCGGCAGAGGACTCAGCAACCAGCGGCAGCACAGCCGCGTGCAGCTGTGCCAGCAGCCAATCCGATTGTGCAACCCGCAGCGGTGCAACAAGACCGCTATGATGATGGGTACTCGGCAATGGGGCTGGCCGGGTACGCTGACCCGAGAGATGTCACTGATCGCGTGGGTGACCGCATGTTGGAGCCTAGTGATGCAAGGTACAAGCTGGACCGGATCAATCGGTCCGTGCAGCTCGAGAACAAGGGGCCACCTGGCCCAGATTGCTTTGGTCGCCGCATCATGGAGGAGCCCTCCGTAAACCATTTTCAGCTGGCCAGGGGGACGAAGTGCTACAATGGCAGCACCAAGACGGAAGACTGGCTGAGTGACTATGTTACCGATGTGCACATTGCAGACGGCAATCGGAGATGGGCTGTGCGGTATGTTCCGCAAATGATAGAGGGCCCGGCTCGGACTTGGCTCAACAACCTGCCCAAGGATAGTATCAACTGCTGGCTAGACTTCTCGAAAGCCTTCATCAGCAACTTCACCAGCACTTACAAGAGGCCGAATAGGCTGCACCAACTGTCTGCTTGCAAGCAACGAGAAGAGGAAATTGATCGAGAGTACCTTACTCGGTGGAGCACTTTGAGGAACACATGTGAAGGTGTGAATGAGGCTCAGGTCATTACTTGTTTCGCTCAGGGCTGCAGGCATGGCAGCATGTTGTGGCAGAAGCTGCAGCGAGAGATGCCGAGTACTCTCGCTGAGACAATCAAGATTGCAGATATGTATGCACTCGGTGATCCTACTCAGCCTCTGCTCGATTCTCCTGAGTCGAGAAGGAAGTTTCAGGACGGCAACAGGCGCAATGACTTCCGCAACAAGCGCAGAGGCGACCGCATTGACACTCGGTATGATCCAGAGGAGGTAAATGTTGTGACCACGGCTACTGGGAGTAGCCAAAGGCAAAAAACTGCTGGACCCCAATACGGGCAAAACCAGAATCAGGGCCAAGGCATCAAGAAGCCTTACACTGCTCCCCAGCAGAGTAGCGGCAACTCGGATTCAGCTCCGAGTTTTATCTTTGGGAACATGAAGGATGGGCCATGCAGCTTCCATAATCGACATCCGAGTAGACCAGCCAACCACACTACCCGACAGTGCAGCTGGTGGGACCGCATCAAGAATGAAGAACTGCCCCCTCCTCCTCCCCTGCCGGCTGCGAATGCCAATGTGCATCCTATTCGGGCAGCTGCTCCTAGGCCTGCAGTGTTTCCAAGAAGGGAGAATGTGAATCAAGTGGCTTAGGGAGCCAAGCGCAACTACAACTACGACAACCGCAACAACCGCAACCGCAATTTCTACACCCGCAACAACAGGAACAACAACAACAACCAAGGCAACAACAACAACGACAACAATGGTGGTGGAGACCGCAACCAGTACCATGAGCACCATGAGAGCTACATGATCTTCACCACCGAGCCAGACGACAAGCAGTCGCAGCGCAGGCGCGCGATGGAGGTAAACATCGTGATCCCGGTTGTGCCCACTATCTGCACTGGTGTGACCAGGAGGTGACTTGGTCCAAGGCGGATCACCCCAAGGTGATGCCTAATCTGGGTAGCTATGCTCTGGTGGTGGATCCCGCTTTCCTGGGACCTCAGAAGAACGTCCGGTTCAGCAAAGTGCTGATTGATAACGGCAGCAGCATCAACATCATGTATCGGGATACACTGGAGAAGCTCGGCCTTGCCGAGAACATGCTGCTACCCAGCAAGACCACATTCCACGGAATTGTGCCGGGAGTATCTTGTGCTCCAATCGGCCGCATCTGGATGGATGTCCTATTCGGCACCAGGGAGAACTGCCGCACCGAGTGCATCCAGTTCGAGGTGGTTGATCTTCAGAGCCCCTACCATGCTCTTCTCGGTAGGCCTGCCCTCACCAAGTTCATGGCTTCAACCCATGCTTCTTACTTGAAGATGAAGATACCTGGTCCCAATGGAGTCATCACCATCTCGGGTGATTACAAGAGGTCTTTGGAGTGTTCCTCTGCTAGTTCTCAGCTGGCGGAATCCATGGTCATTGCGGCCGAGAAGAAGAAGATGTTCGAGGTGGTGGCTATGGCGCAAGAAGCGCAAGGTGGTGCGCCTGGCATGCCGAGTTCCTAGTACGGAACTGCATTCCAGGCGTCCCAGGAGACAAAGAAGGTCCAGGTCGACCCTGAGTTCCCAGACCGTGTTGCCATCATAGGCGCCCGGTTGGGAGAGAAATAGGAAAGCGAGCTCATCCACTTCCTCCGTGAGAATCGGGACGTCTTTGCATGGTCCAATGAGGATCTGCCGGGTGTCCCGAGGGAGTTGGTTGAGCACTCGTTACATGTGCGGCATGATGCCAAACTGGTTAAGCAGGCTATACTCCGCTTTGGTGATGAGAGGAGGAAAGCTATCGGTGATCAGATCACCAAGTTGCTGATAAGCAACTTTATCATGGAGGTATTGCATCCGGACTGGCTAGCCAACCCGGTTATAGTTGAGAAGAAGAAGGAGGACCCCAAGGCCGACACCGCATGGTGCATGTGCGTGGACTACACCGACCTGAACAAGGCCTTCCCCAAGGATCCATTCCCGCTACCCCGCATAGACCAGGTGATCGATTCCACTGCTGGTTGTGAGCTTTTATCTTTCATAGATGCCTACTATGGTTTTCATCAGATAGCTCTCAACCCGGATGATCAAATAAAGACTGCCTTTATTACCCCGCACGGGGCTTATTGCTATCGTGTCATGTGCTTTGGGTTGCGGAATGCGGGGCCAACCTATCAGAGATGCATGCAGAAATGTTTGCATGATCAAATTGGCAAGAATGTGCAGGTGTACGTAGATGACATTTTCATCAAAACGAATAAAACACATACTCTGCTTAGTGATATTCAGGAAACTTTTGCCAACTTGCGCAAGTATAGAATGAAGTTGAATCCGACTAAATGCACCTTTGGCGTCCCGGCTGGCAAGCTACTCGGCTTCTTGGTATCCAGTCGGGGCATTGAGGCCAATCCTTCAAAGATAAAAGCTATAGAGAGCATGTCTTTGCCGAGATCCCCGAAGGATGTGCAGAAGTTTACCGGATGCCTGGCTTCTCTGAGCCGCTTCCTAGGCAGAATGGGCGAGAAGGCCTTGCCTCTTTATCAACTGATGAAGAAAAGCGACAAGTTTGTCTGGACACCACAAGCTGATGTGGCATTCAAGGAGTTGAAGGCCATGCTGGGTAGCGCTCCTATCCTGGCTAGTCCGCGACCCAAAGAGTCAATGTTGCTGTACATTGCGGCTACCAACCGGGTAGTCAGTGTGGTGATTGTGGTGGAACGAGAAGAGGAAGGCAAGACTGTGCAGCGGCCAGTGTACTATCTCAGTGAAGTGCTATCCAACTCCAAGCAAAACTACCCGCATTACCAGAAGATGACGTATGGCGTGTACCTGGGTGCCAAGAAATTGAAGCACTACTTCCAAGAGCATCCCATCACGGTGGTGAGTTCCGCTCCCATCTCGGACATCATGGGCAACAAGGATGCAAGTGGCAGAGTAGCCAAGTGGGCGATCGAGCTAGCCGCGTACACTCCATTGTACGCAAGAAGAGAAGCCATCAAGTCACGGATCTTAGCAGATTTTCTGGTGGATTGGGCTGAGGTGCAGTATGAGCCTCCCTTGCCGGAAACCAACTACTGGAAGATGCATTTTGATGGCTCCAAAGTGAAGGAAGGCCTTGGTGCTGGCGTAGTGCTTACGTCACCCAAGCGAGATCAACTCAAATACATGCTGCAGATTCATTTCAAGGCATCTAAAAATGTGGCAGAGTATGAGGCAGTGGTACACGGCATGAAGGTAGCCAAGGAGGTTGGCGTGCATCGCATCATCTGTTATGGCGACTCAGATTTGGTGGGGCAACAAGTATCCGACACCTGGGATGCTCTGGATGCCAACATGGCATCATATCGGTTTCTGGTGCAAACCATGACTGGCTTCTTTGAAGGATGTGAGTTCCAACATATACACCGAGCAGAGAATGACGCAGCTGATGAGTTGTCAAAGTTGGGGTCTTCTCGGCAGTTCATCCCGGCTGGGATTGCCTTGGAGCATTTGAGAAAGCCATCCCCCAACTCGGAGTCTATCTTTGTTCCTTCACTACCAGGATAAGAAGTTGTTCCCATGGAGATTGATTGGGAGGATGCAAAAGAGAACCCGGGAACTGCCGTCTCCTACCCGGGGACTGGCACCTGCAACCCGGGGACTGTCCTTTCTTACTCGGGGACTGTACATTCATCGAGGGGGTCATTTCCGAGTACTCGGGGACTCGGGACCTTGCCCTCAACTCAGAAGAGATCTTAGTGGCTGATCCAACGGAAACAGACGAACCAGTGTTTCCCATCCGGGAGACACCGAGTTGGGCTCTGCCCATATTATCCTTTCTAAAGGACGACACCTTGCCGAGTGACGAGGTTACCGCTAGGCAAATTCAGAGAAGATCCAAGGGCTATACTATTTTCAAGGTGGTGCTGCATAGAAGGAGTCCTACTGGCGTGCTGCATGCTGCATTGAGCCGGAAGAAGGAGAAGAAATTCTGGTGGAGATACATCAGGGAGAATGCGGACATCACGCCTCTTCTCGGGCCCTGGTCAACAAGGCTTTTCGGCATGGCTTATTTTGGATCATTGCCTTGAGGCAAGCTGAAGATATCGTAAGAAAGTGCAACGGCTGCCAGAGATTTGCAAGTAAGATTCACATGCCAGCTTCCGAGTTGAAGACCATTCCCATTACTTGGCCATTTGCAGTTTGGTGTTTGGATATGGTTGGCCCTTTCAAGCCGGCTAGAGGCAACATGACTCATATCCTGACCATGGTTGACAAGTTCACCAAATGGATTGAGGTCAAGCCTATTAGGAAGTGCGATGGAGCCACAACTGTGAGTTTTCTGAAGGATGTGATCCTGAGATACGGCTACCCGCACAACATCATTACTGATAATGGAACGAACTTTGCTGAGGGTGCTTTTGCAAGATTCTGCAGAGAGAAGCGGATTCGGCTAGATGTTGCATCTGTTGCGCATCCGGCCTCCAATGGGCAAGTTGAAAGAGCAAATGGCATGGTGTTATCCGGCATAAAGCCAAGGCTGATTGAGCCACTGCTGAAAACACCTGTGTGTTGGCTAGACGAGCCGGCGGCGGTGTTGTGGATTCTAAGAACTACCCCTAACCGATCAACCGGATACACACCATTCTTCCTGGTATATGGAGCTGAGGCCGTGTTGCCCACTGACCTAGAGCATGACTCGCCCCGAGTAACCCTCTACACTGAGGCAGAGGCTAGAGAAGCTCGAGAAAATGACGTTGACCTGCTGGTAGAAGCAAGAGAGCTAACTCTGTCACGTTCAGCTATTTACTAGCAAAACTTGAGGCGTTATCACAGCCGGAAAGTAAACCCAAGGGTTTTCCGAGAAGGAGACATGGTCCTTAGGCTCGTGCACCGCACGGCCGGGATGCACAAGCTTTCCCCTCCGTGGGAAGGGCCTTTCATTGTGAGCAAGGCTCTGCACAATGATACCTACTACCTAGTTGACGTACAGGCACCCCAGAAGAACAGACCGGATAAAGCCGGAGAGGAATCTAAGCGCCCCTGCAATGTAGCTCTACTCCGACGTTTTCATTCATGAGCAAAATATGTATGTACTTCCTCACCCGAGTTAAATTCTAGTCGGCACTCCGAATTCGAAATCGGGGACTGCCCTTGCTCAAATTTCTCCTTGTCTTTACTTTGTTTTACCTTGTCTATTCGGTTGAACCACTTAGAATTTCAAAAGCACATAAAGTAGTGTGTTTAAACCCACGGGACAACTCTACGACTCTGCTGCTGTCCGCAACCCGGCTTCATGGCAAGCCAGAGAACAAGCCAAAGGGTCAATGAACACATGAAAAAAATGCTAAGGAAAGGAAACATGTGGCAACCGAATAGAGTGTTTTCTATGGTTTTTTCTTTTCGGCTAAGTGGCGGGCAGCGTTACCATGCATTTTTCTAAGTGGCTAAGTATTTGAAACTCAAACTTTGAAATCTTGTGACTCGACTACCAAAAAAGCAACAAGTTGCAGGTAAGAGCTGAGACAAAAAGAAAGAGTGGATAAAAAATGCAACTCGGGGACTTGCATAGAAACGCAACCCAGCATTAAGCCAGAGTCGCTAAAATATCAAACTAAAATTAAAACTGAGTAGCAACAAAACAATAATTGTACGGTTACATCTGCACCCGGCATCCCGGGGATCTAATCAAAGTTCAAGGTAAAAGTGTGCAGGAATCACTCAATGGTAGTGGCGGTGTTGTCCGGATCGGCCTTGTCAGCATCAACGTTGGCGGAGGCATCTGGATCAGAGGTCCCGGTGGCAACTGAGATGGGATCCGTGGCAGAGGTGGACGCGGCAGATTGGGTCCTGGGCAGCGGGTCGACGTCAGTTGGCGCAGCAGCAGTCGCGCCCAGCTCAGGAGCCGCCTGCTCAATCACCATCTCGGGGGTGATGGTGGCCTCCTGAGCGCTGGGTTGCTGCTGCTCGGCCTCTGCGTTGGTGGCCAACTCGGACTCCTCCGGATTGACCAGTTGCTCGGTCCCCTCGATGACCTTGTCCTTCCCCTTCTCGGACGCTCGCTTGGCGGCCTCATCCTCCAACTCGGCGTCATCTTCATCGTCCTCTTCTTCAGGTTCTGTCTCTGGCTCGGGGAGGCCATCGATGTAGGTGGCGGTGTCGGTGTAGGAGGCGATCTCGTATGCCATCGCTTTCCGGCGAGTGACGCAGTCGGAGTTCTTGGTCCACTTGGAGTCTTCACGGATAGTGAGGATTCTGCTGAGATCCAGGTTTTCATACCAGCTGATGATGAAGTGTAGCAGATCATCAGCTCCTGCCCGAGCTACAGAGGCACGCCACTTCTTCAACTCGGCCTTAACTCCGTTCAGCTTCTCGGCGATCTCACGGAAAGTAGCTGGCGCATATTGATCCGGCCAGAATAGCTTGTGCAAGTTGAACGCGGTGGACACCATGGAGGTGCCCAGGCCCATGAGGGAGCGGATCTGAGTCTTGATGCTGAGGAGATAGTCTTCAATAGTAGAGGTATCGTCGATGGGCAGACCAGATGCAGCCCGGAGTTGTCTCGCCTTCTCCAGAGCAGGCACACTAGCAGAATGGAGCTCAGGGAAGATATCTAAAAAAGGAACTAGTAAGAGTTAGAAACAGAAACAGAGAAGAAGCCAAACCGAGAAGAAGCAAAACCGGGTAGGAGAAGGAAGAGTAGAGGCAACTCACACTCTAAGTCCACCAGCAGGGCGCCCAGCTTAATCTTCGAGTCGGATTCATTGGAGATGTGCCTGTCTTGAATGCGGCGCGAATCTGCGATCTGGAGAACGAGTTGCCGGTTGTGCTCCTTCAGCATCGAGATTTCCATCTCGAGTGTCTTCTCTCTGGCCTTAGCGGTCTTCTCAATCTCTTGCTTCTGGTTGCGTTGGTGGATGGCAGCCTCGAGAGCAGCCTTTAGTTGGACCTGCATCTTCTCATACTCCGCCCTCTCGGCGGTGTGCTCCTTCTGGATCTCTGCTTCGCGAGTTTGCAACTGCTGCTGCACCTCGGCAGGCATGAGGCAGTTCAGGTGTTGCTCCCGGAAGTTCTTGTATTCTTCTGCGAAGAGAACAGCAGTGTCAACAGAGTAATCAAGTGAAAAGAAACACAAGTGCAGAGAAGGAAGGCAACTCACCCTCCAGAGTAGCAATCTTGCTCTGGGCAGAGGCAGCAAAGACCTCGCAGTCGCGATGTTTGTCCATCAAGTCCTTGAGCTTGCCTGCAGAGTAAACAGTGATAAAGAAAAAAGCAAACACGGGCGTAAACACAAAACGCATAAACCGAAATGCTAAGAGCTTACCTTCAACTTATGAGATCTGGAGGGTGCAGTCCAGTGCCATCTGCTCCATTGAATCGCCGTCTTTCTTCTCATTTTCAAGAGTTTTGATATGGTCCTTGGCGATGCGATGGTTCCAGAGTAGCCGACGGAACAATCTTGTCCTCTTCTGGAGGCTATTCTGCAGAGAAGAAGAGAAAAAGTTTAAGATTTTTTGAAGATTTGTCCCGAGTAGACGGCAACTCGGTTGAGTTTTCTCCTACTCGGCCCGAATCTCGGGGACTGGGGGAATGGCTAAGAGGAAAAGAGAAAAGAAAGGAGAAACAACAACTCGGAAAATGCAAGAAGGAGAAAAAAGACTTACAACATAACTTTGCTCGACGTCCTCGGCAGCCTTGCGCATGACAAATAGCTTCCCGGCCAAAATGCAGGTGGGGCTTGCGATTGTCATGGGAACAGAACCGACATCGACCTTGTTCCAATCAGTGCGGTAGTGGTCAATCTGGCCCAACTCAAGACCATTCCATTTGGGGTTACCGTGCGCCTTGCTGTTCCAGGCCGGGTCAACAAACCCTACTCGGTCCAGGTGCGCGGTAAGGCCTTCCGATTCGATCTCGCTATCTTCTTCGCCACGCGAGAAGAGCTCAGGAACTGCTGCTGCCTCCTTGCCTTTGGACTTGGTGGTCGCCACGGCTTGGCCTTCTTTCATAGCATCCAGTCCCCTCTCTCCCTTTGCCAGTGCGATCTCGTGGCGCTGGGACAGAGTCATCATGTACTCCGGATAGCTGGGTTGCGCGCGGCCGCCAGCGCCAGCGCTCTGATTCTCGACGGGCCAGTAGACCCAGAAGCAGCTGGTTTGGTGCCGGAGGTGGGCGCGGAGAGTGCTAGCTGCTTGCTCTTCACCTGCTTCGCGGCTTGCCCACCTCGTGGCTTGGGGGGCGGCATTTGCTGTCCGGCTTGCGCAGCGTTCTGCTTTGGCTGATGCTGGGTAGGCTCGGTTCCAGACTTAACGATTTTCCTGGGGCTAGGAGCAACGTATGGCCGAGGAGCAGCTGGTGGCGCTTGGCGAGTAGATCGAGTCGGTGGAGGCGATGGTGCTATCTGAGTTGGTGGAGGAATCGACGCGTTGGGTGGAGTCATTTGCCGGGTTGGCGGCACTGGAGGCCGGCTACCCGATGCATCATCAGGCTGCACTTGGTCCTGGCGGATGGGCTCCACCACGTCTTCTTCTACTCGCTGCTCTGCAGCGGGATCATGCCTTGTATCAACAACATCTTCTACCCGCGGCCCGACCGCGGGATCGTCTTGAGCTGCAGCATTGGTGTCTTGCTGCTCGGGGGTGGCGTCTGGCCGCTCCAGGGTGGCATCATTATCTTGCTGCTCGGTAATTTCTTCAGTATTGTCCCCAGCTGATGCAGCTGGGGCAGATGGCGGCGTCTCGTCGTGAGCAGCATCCTGCGTAGCTTGCTGCGTGTCGAGCTGCTGCTGCTCGGAGAGGGGATCAATATCATCATCAGCGCCAGTGTTCTCGGCGCCGATATCTTCTTCTATGTCCACAGGGGAGGACGCGCGCGTCCTTTCCTGCTGGTCCTGCTCTTCATCGTCGTCCGAGAGATCTACGAGCTGATCTCGGGGCACGACTACTTTCCTTTTGGGGAGAGTTGGGGCTGCAGCGACATCAACGTCCAGAGGGGCGCTGGAAGAAGAAAAAAGTTCAGAGAGGCAGAAGGAGAAAAGCGCAATAGGAAGCGGCAACAAAGTAGTACTCGGAGAGAACACTTACCCTTTACGGGTAGGGGGTTTTCTCCTAGATACGACGGCTTACTTTCCACCTTTCTTCCTGGCCTTCTTTGGGGGGGGGGGTGTTCGTGGGCGTCACTGCCAACTCTCTTCCGAGTGCTGGGAGCCGCCACGGACAGAGGATCAACCTCCATAGGTTCCTCCTCATCCTCCACCTCAGGCTCTTCTACAGAGTAAAGAAAGAAAGGAATTTAAAAATAGAGAAGGAAAGCAAAGGATGCTAATAAGGAGCGGAGATATGAGCTTGGTCACCTTCTTCATTTTCGGACCAATCCCGAATAGAGGGACCAGCTTGTGACTTACCGGGTTGGATGGCATTAGGGATACAAAGGGTATCCTGGGTGTCGTAGGCGGTCTCGTCATCATCATCTCGGTCTTTGGTCCAGTTGGCGGTGAAGACTTCATTGTCCTCTTCTCGTTGGCGCGG